>JAVIAB010000050.1:69498939-69711439 GCA_032433765.1 Megaustenia siamemsis
CATTTAAGTACAAAGGTAGTCTGAATTTTACACAAATCGTTTTTTTTGTTATATAATTTTAGGAAAATATCAAGCCGTGTGCTCTAAGTATTAGATTTTACTGTAAATTATGTTAATTTTCTAACAAACCTCTCAGTGGATTGCGTCTTACAAGTTACGGTTCAGTGAGCGCGAGATGGTGCTAAGATTGTATGGAGAGCACGTGAAATTTGCCTTTTTAAACGATGAGTTTATTACAACAAATGGGGTAGTGAAAAATCCTAAAAATTAGGACAACTAAGAAAGTCATATTTTTATATACCTCAAAGAAGTAAAAAATATTTCCTAAATGCATGACAGTAGGGGGAAAAATCAGATTTAAGGTAGGTGAAAAAAATAAGATTTCATGAAAAGAATTACAGAAATTCATCGTACAGTTTCCGAGATAATTAATAAACTCTGTAGGCACAAATTTCTGACGAACTATAGGTGTATGGGGAATATGGTGTTAGTGACCATATTTTTCTATAACCGCAGCAACATTTGTGTGTGATGTGGTCGGTATCACGCCAGGCCGCCTTTACTGCCCAAGGACCACCGAGACTCCTGATCAGAAGGGTTTATTTCCAGACGTAGCGGATTTATTTTCTGACCGATAATGCTTCGTTGTTCACCCCGGAAGGACGTGAAGGGAAGTTTTACTTTACTTATTTACTTGAGGATATGTCGCTGGTATCACTTATAATAAAGGTCGTTAGTTTAGTGCTATTAGGACAACAAACAAGAAAATCACTGGAGTCTGTAGAAATGTGGTTCTACAGAAGGATGTTGATAATACCATGGACAGCTAATAAGAGTAATGAAACGTTCTGAAAGAGGCCAAAGGAAAAATACAGATAATTTCCAATGTTAGGAAGAAACAATCATCCTTTTTTGGTCATGTAATGAGAAGAGAACAACTTGAATAAATTGTAACAACTGGGAAAATTGAGGGACGAAGAGATAGAGGAAAACAAAGAGAAATAATACCAGACAGCTTAAGAGAATGGCTTGGGAGAAGGTCAGCAACAAAAATGATAAATAACTGTCGAGATCGAAAATCAGGGGAGAGACATGATCACCTACGCCAGCAGGCCCGGTGCTTGATGATGATGAGTTTAGTGCTGTAAATACGTAGTGTACTTGTTAAGTTGATATTACATTTCCATTGAAGAAATACTTTGACCTAACCAACAAAAAAAACAGTACCAGCAGTCTTCTTGATCGATAATCGACCAGTTTGGTTCACAAAAACTCGCTCATCTTTCATGTACACTTCAACTATCTTCAAGTTTATTCCGAACAAATTTAAATTTATCTTCTATTTTGTGTGTAGACAACTTGTCTTGTAAAATGGTTTCCGCGTTATGTTTATTTATTTTTAAAATATGTGAAATAGTTTTCTTTGTCGTTTTTTTTTCATGAAAAACAGTCTAAAGCATGTTATTTTGTTTTTGTTCGTTATTATTTAAACTGTAATCAAATGTATATTTTCTCTTCATGAAACACAAAACAATTGATTAATGAAATAATTAAGACGAAACTACAACAAAAAAAAGCGTAACCTTCGTTGTTTGAGCAGCGTGTAGATGTTCAGGAGGCTTGTGCGAGTCATGACCTCCGAGTTTGTCACTTTGTCCTTCCAGATAATACGAAGAATACTGTGCAGATATTGCATATGAAAGGCATATAGTCTTCTTTCATTCTTTCCATAAGATGTTCAAGATCCGCTGCCATAGAGGATACTAATGACGCAGGCATTGTAAACTGTGGTCTATCTTTTAATTGTCAGTTTACTGTTTTGCCAGACACGCATAGAAAGCTCGGACGAATGTGGTAGCGCTTTACCAATGTGGGTGTCAATTGCTGTATCTAAAGAGAGTTTGCCGTTGATGATGGATCCCATGTAGTTATACTGCTACACGACATCGAGTTTGTAGCTGTCGATAGAGAATATAGTGTTACTTCAACGTCCTGACCGAGTATATTAGTTTTCTTCAAACTTATTGTTAGACCGAAGTATCAGCAGCCATGTGACAAGCGATGTACCATGCTCTGGAAATCTTCATGACTTTGCGTGACTAGTGCAGTGTCCTCTGCAAATAACAGGTCTCTAATAGGGATATGTTTGATTTTGGGCCTTGTTTTTGGTCTTCCGAGACTGAAAAACCAACCATCAGATCTAGTATGAAGGATTGAACAACCGACCATCAGATCTAGTATGAAGGATTGAACAACCGACCATCAGATCTAGTATGAAGGATTGAACAACCGACCATCAGATCTAGTATGAAGATCGACTCCTTCGTCCGCATGTGAGAAAGCATGTTTTAGTAGAACCGCGAAGAAGATTCCATATAGAGTTGGAGCAATAACGCATCCCTGCTTGACACGACTGCGTATGTTGAAGAGTTGTGATGTGTTGCCGTCGTATTGAATGGTGCCCTTCATGCCCTCATGAAACGATTTGACTTGCGTCAGCAGAGTATGTGGACAGCCTATTTTAGATAGTATTTTGAAAAGACCGTCCCCGCTAACAAGGTCAAAGACCTTTGTAAGGTCGATAAAGGCGATGAAGAGAGACCTTTTTCTGCTCTCTAGATTTTTCTTAAAGCAGACGTAAAGAGAAAATCATGTCTGCAGTTGATCTTCCGGATGTAAAGTCGCATTGCTATTCAGGATATACGCGTTCTGCGAGTTTTTGTAGCCTTCTTAAGATGACTCTGGCGAAGATATGGCCGATGCTGAGTAAAGAGAGGCCTCTGTAGTTGCTGAAAAAAGGGGGGAGGGGGGGCAGTATAAGATGAAATAATGGGGAAAATGTGTTTTTTTTCGTTCAGCTTTCACCAATAGTGAAAGCCCTAGAAACTAGGAACCGAATTTTGCTTGTTAATCCTTTCTTCCCTGGCAACTGTATGCGCAGGGGTCCCTCGCCCTACAGGCAGATAACTTCGTTTTCGGAGGTACTCATATTTTTCCCTCGATGAGTGATTGACGTTTCTAGCCGGGCCTCGCTGCTGAGACCAGGGATGGTTGCCATAGAGAGATCATCACAAATAAAAATCCTAATGGTTCAGCCGAGATCTGAACTCACAATCTCTCTGTCTCTAGATCGGCGTCTTGCCTCGAGATCAACCTGCCCCCGAAAAAAATGTAAAATTATAAATGAGGGTGTTGGACTGATTAAAGACAGCGGGGACTATCTAATTTTTATGGTTGTGACAGAATGTGATAAAATGCAAGAGATTGTGATATTTCTGGGCGTGACAGAATGTGATAAGCAATGGTTGAATGGGGTGTTAATGGATGATAGAGTGCAATAAGATAAGAGAATTAATTATTAATGTGTTTGAGTGCGACAGGAGTTGAGAGGAAGTGATGTTAATATGCGTAATATAGTTTGATTACATGCTCTAGATGGAAGCCGCGATAGCTCAGTGGTTAGTGAACTGGACTACCACGGACAAGGGGTAGGGTTCGATCCCAACCGACGGCTTCCGGGTTCACCCAGCCTTAAATTGGTACCGGATTTTTTTCTGGGAAATTAAACAGCACGGGCGTAATACTGACCACATTACCCCAAAAATCATGTGCTGAAGGTCTGTAAAATATAGGGTCACTAACACCATATTTCCCTATACGCCACTTGGCGTGACGGGGATACTTTACTTTACTAACATGCTCTAGATATTAGTGAGTAATTTAGAGTGTGATGAGATAATTTATAAAAATTTTAATGAGTGTGATAGAATGTAATGAAAGAATTGATAAGAAATGTTAATGAGTCTGATAGAATGTAATGAAAGAATTGATAAGAAATGTTAATGAGTCTGATAGAATGTAATGAAAGAATTGATAAGAAATGTTAATGAGTGTGATATAATGTAATGAAAGAATTGATAAGAAATGTTAATGAGTCTGATAGAATGTAATGAAAGAATTGATAAGAAATGTTAATGAGTGTGATAGAATGTAATGAAAGAATTGATAAGAAATGTTAATGAGTCTGATAGATTGTGATGAAAGAATTGATAAGAAATGTTAATGAGTCTGATAGAATGTGATGAAAGAATTGATAAGAAATGTTAATGAGTCTGATAGAATGTGATGGAAGAATTGATAAGAAATGTTAATGAGTGTGATAGAATGTGATGGAAGAATTGATAAGAACTGTTAATGAGTCTGATAGAATGTGATGGAAGAATTGATAAGAATTGTTAATGAGTCTGATAGAATGTGATGGAAGAATTTATAAGAAATGTTAATGCGTCTGATAGAATGTGATAGAAGAATTGATAAGAAATGTTAATGAGTCTGATAGAATGTGATGGAAGAATTGATAAGAAATGTTAATGAGTCTGATAGAATGTGATGGAAGAATTGATAAGAAATGTTAATGAGTCTGATAGAATGTGATGGAAGAATTGATAAGAAATGTTAATGAGTCTGATAGAATGTGATGGAAGAATTGATAAGAAATGTTAATGCGTCTGATAGAATGTGATGGAAGAATTGATAAGAAATGTGAACATGATAGTAAGTATTAAGAGAATGGTGAAACATGTTAATGGGTGTGGTAGAGAGTGATGAAAGTATTGATAATAAATATTAATGGATTGGAGAGATTGTGGTGGTAAAGAGACATGCTAATAAATGTGATATAAAAGTGATGTTTTGTGCGTGGAAAGTCCTTGGTAAGTGTGAAAAGTGTGTACCGAGAGGTTATATAAGAGTTCAGCCAATGGGATTATGTTTACAACAGGGGGCAGGTATTTAAATGAAACAGTTGGACGCTTGTGTTGGGTTGAGAAGAGTAGATATCAATGGAGGTGATAACACCTATTATAGTGAGGCAGCAGGAGATGTGAGCGTGGATGAGAGAGTGAGTGAAAGTTGTGGGAGATAAAACGTCAAATTGTGAATGGGAGAGATGGCATGTTTGAGTGTGTCAGTCGACGATACGAACAGAGTCGATAAAGAGCGTTGAAGTTGGCGAAAATATGTTTGAGTGAGACGTGCCATACGCCACTGAATGACACAACAGAACTGGCAGGGTGCAAACAGTGCATGAATTGCTAAGTCGCAAGAATGTGTGATAACCGCTGTTATCGTGAAGCTACTTTCAGACACATCCTTATCCAGACAAGAATTACAATCACTCCTATCTGCTTGTTGTCTGCTCCTGGTGGCCACCGCCACTTTATGAATCACTTTTTGCGCAACATTCCCGGCTGCAAAAGAGTAATGGAAAGTGCATAATAATAAACATATCATGTAATGTAGAAAGACTTGAAAGTGGGTTGTCTCCGATAAGGCCTGGACATTCTTGTAACTCACCCTAGGTTTAATATAAATACAAGCTCAAATTTCCTTCTTTTTGTCTTCATTGCTAGAAGGATAAGACAAGTCAAGAATGAACAAAATATAGATAAATATAGGACAGCCAGGTTTATCAGATATTTTTAGTCACAATCATAACATTTTAAAAACAAAATAACAGCAATAATGGTTATATTTATAAATATTATTCTTGTTGTTATTATATGTGTGTAAAGAATATATTTATATCTTTCTGTTGTAGCGAGGTTTTGATGTCGTTGAGAATCGTACATTTTTTTTTTTTGGCACACAGTCTTACAACGTTACAATTTTACATTGTTACAATTTTACAATGTCACAATCTAACAAAGTCACAGTCTTACAAAGTCACAATCTTATAATGTCACATTCTTACAATGTCACAATGTTAAGATGACAATTTTTTTATTTTTTATTTTACATTCGCCATCTTTTACCTCTGCAGAAGTATCTATAGACTCATCATCATCTAGTACCGGGCCTACTGGCGTAGGTGATCATGTCTCTCCCCAACTTTCGATCTCGACAGTTCTTTATCATTTCTGTTGTTGGCCTTCTGCCAAGTCATTCTCTTAAGCTGTCTGGTATTTTCTCTCTTTGCTTCCCCCTATCTCTTTGTCCCTCAATTTTTCCAGTTGTTACAATATATTCCAATTGTTCTCTTCTCATTACATGGTCAAAATTGATGATTGTTTCTTCTTAATATTGGAAATTAGCTCTCTTTTTGCTTTGACCTCTTTCAGAATATTTTCATTACTCTTCTTAGCTGTCCATGGTATTCTCAACATTCTTCTGTAAAACCACATTTCTACAGACTCCAGTAATTTTCTTGTCTGTTGTCCTATTGTCCATGATTCACATCCATATGCTAAAACTGGCTCTACCTAACATTTAAGAACTTTTTTTCTTGTTTCTATTGTTAAAAATGAATTGCATAGTATCTTCCTCATTTTTTGGAAAGCTGCTTTTGCCTGAGCCATTCTGCATCTCACCTCTTTTGTACATCTTCCGTCTGAGGTTAACAAAGTTCCCAAATATTGAAATGCATTTACCTGCTTTAATATTGTTCCACTTGTCTTTATTTTGCACTGAGGTGATGTCTTTTTCTTTGTTGTTACCATTACTTCTGTCTTTTTTGCTATTAAGGCTGAGTCCTTTATTTTTGCTTTCTTTCACTGTAATGTCCAACATTTCTTGTAACTCATTTTCACTCTTAGCAATTAAGACTGTATCATCAGCATACCTTAGATTAGTTATCTATAGACTAGGAACTGAATTGTGCGTGTTAGTCCGTTTTTCCCTGGCAGCGGTGTGGGACCAGATATACGTCCCTTTATTTTAAACCTTTTACTATAAAAACCAACATTTGTTTACAATATGAAAGAACCCATGTTTTTTTTTTCTGAAAAGCAAAATTAGCGTGGCTCTGTCAACCAATTCTCTGAATCGTGGAAAGTGAGACATCGCCCACCTTCTATTGGAAGTACATTTGTCAAAAGATGAATCTAGAGGACGATTTCAATCCGTTAATCAATTGTTTACCCTGTTCTCAGAAATCACTCCATTCAACTTAAATATTTTCAGCTTCTGAGAAAAACTTCTGGATAAAAAGATTCACTTTTTCTTTTACTTACATCGAATCGCTAACACGTGAGGATCTGTGTCTTTGATAATAAGAGATTATTATCATGGAATCGCCTAACACGTGAGGATCTGTGTCTTTGATAATAAGAGATTATTCAAGGGGACTTTCTCATGTATTGTCACACTCGACAGGAAAAGTAGGGAACAGAACCCGGTCGTGGTTAATGCTGAGGTCAACGGTCTCTTCTGCGATAACACCGATGAGAAAGATGCAGTCATCTATACAGACGGATCTGTAAGGCGACACCAAAGAAGTGCATGGGCATTTACAGCACGCTCGGCAGGCAGAATAGCCAAGAAAGACAGTTGGGCATACGCCATGACCACGAGTAGTATGACAATGGAGGTGATGGCAGTGACCAAGGCATTCAAATGGTTAGAGTCACAAGACTACATCCACGCATGTATACTGAGTGATTCGATGAGCATGATAAAAAAGTGGAGGCGGGCTTTGTACGCATGCAATGGGTAGAGTCGTTGCAGAAATCCAAAATACGTAAGGTCACCTTTGTCTATGTCCCTGGACATGCGGGAGTACGTGGAAGTGAAAGGGCGGACAGGTTGCCTAGCTGCGCTGTCGTTGAGGACGGGCAACCGATGGATCGGGCGGACATCATCAATGTCCTCCGAGATGTGGGAAGAGCACAGGACTTCGACAAACACAGATCAACGTCACTTCTTCGGATGATGGAAATGGGAGTTAAGATGGGCACAGCCAGAAATGAGAAACTTGGTGGCCGTGTAAGAAGACTTATCAACCAACATAGAACTGGAGTCGCCAGTCGCTGGACACTGAGGGAATTGCTGAGGAGGGGATCTGAGCACCTATGGACATGTTCGGAGTGCAATGATGATGACCCACAAATAACTCAATAACTCAATAAGAGATTATTATCATGGAATCGCCTCTCATTTCATCTGCAGGTTCAGAGAATCAAAATAATGACGTAGCCTTGTTTTCAGTATTGGTGGTTTATTGAGGGAAAATAAATAGTAGATCCTTCTGAAAATGTATGGCCGACATGTAGAGAATGTCGATCACTGAACACATGTAACTTGTCTTTATTACAAATGTGGCGGCAATATCAATTGATAATTATAGTGTTATAAATACGGTAGTTATTGATTCATTTCAATTAGTAAGTAAAGGTTCTCTTTATGCCTTACTAGGCACATGGGATTATTATGTTAGTGACCACGGCACATTTTTTAGATGATGCTTTCGATATTACGCCACTCCCCTTTACTTTCCAGAATTATAATTTTAATTTGTTAATTTTCAATTACATACAAGTTTACAAGGAAAGCATTTTGGTTGTAACAAATCCCTAATTATATCCCCAAAGGGGACTGTTGTCTCGAGGCAAGACGCCGACCTTGAGACAGTGAGGTTGTGAGATCAAATCCCGGCTGAATCAGTTGAGATTTGCATTTATAATTTCTCTCTGAGGTAACCACCCCTGACCGGGCCTGAAACGTCAAGTACTTACCGACGAAAAAAAAATATGAGTACCTCCGAAGACGGAGTTATCTGCCTGTAGGGCGAGGGACCCCTGTGCACACGGCTGCCAGGGAAAAATAGACTAACACGCAAAATTCAGTTCCTAGTCTCTAGGGACTTCGCCAGAGGTGAAAGCTGGCGAACGCAAAAAAAAAAAAAAAAAAAAAAAAAATCCCCAAAAACTACAGGTTTATTTATGTTTTACATCCTTTTCTATTTATTGACATGTATTCTTTGACACGAACTTGTTATGAACAAAAAATTATACATCATTTTGCGAACTGTATACATTAAGTTCTTCACAATTGTAAGTAATAAACCATGACCAATCCTGCACAAATAATTTCCTAGTTAACAAGCACAAAATATAAGGTTGGGAAATGTCAGAAATTTCTAGTCAATGAATTATGAAGGGCTGTTTGGGTGGGGATGGCGAGAAGGAGAAATAGGCATAGATTAGGACTAACTAAAATAGAAGGGTCCAAGTAAACCGGGCTTGATTCAAAAAATGTTCATCATCTGATTATTATTCGCTGACTACACTTCGGTTCCATGGACTCCAGCCAATATTAGGTTTCACTTTCATTTTTCGATGGCAATGTGGCAATTGCAGTCTAATTTAACATAGGAGATTTAGTCTGAGGTTGGTCGGATCGTGGCTTGTTAAGAATAAGGGAAACCTCCAAAACAATGGTAGTAAAAAGTAAAGTGCCCCCGTCACGCCAAGTGGCGTATAGGGAATATGGTGTTAGTGACCATAAATTTTACAGACCTTCGTCACATGATTTTTGGGGTAATGTGGTCGGTATTACGCCCGTGCCGCTTCACTTTCCCAGAAAAAAATCCGGTACCCATTAAAGGCTGGGTGAACCCGGAAGCCGTCGGTTGGAATCGAACTCTACCCCTTGTCCTTTGTAGTCCAGTTCACTAACCACTGAGCTATCGCGGCTCCCTCCAAAACAATATGGTAAAAATGACTAGGCTTACTGTCTATGACTTGAGTTATTCAGTTATTTGTGGGCTGCCATCATTCCGAACATCTTCATAAGTGCTCAGGTCCTCTCCTCAGCTTGTCCATCAGCGACTGACGACTCCAGCTCAGTCTTGGTGAAATTTCACTAAAAAATGGGCTCACTAAGTTTCTCGTTTCTGGCTGTACCAGTCTTGGTGAAATCTCACTAAAAATGGGCTCACTAAGTTTCTCGTTTCTGGCTGTACCAGTCTTGGTGAAATCGCCTAATGGGCTCACTAAGTTTCTCGTTTCTGGCTGTACCAGTCTTGGTGAAATCGTCTAATGGGCTCACTAAGTTTCTCGTTTCTGGCTGTACCAGTCTTGGTGAAATCGTCTAATGGGCTCACTAAATTTCTCGTTTCTGGCTGTACCAGTCTTGGTGAAATCGTCTAATGGGCTCACTAAATTTCTCGTTTCTGGCTGTACCAGTCTTGGTGAAATCGTCTAGAGAGACTCAAACTTACAATCCCTGATTCCCAACTTCATGTGTCTAGAGAGACTCAAACTTACAATTCCTGATTCCCAACTTCAGGTGTCTACAGAGACTCAAACTTACAATCCCTGATTCCCAACTTCAGGTGTCTACAGAGACTCAAACTTACAATTCCTGATTCCTAACTGCAGGTGTCTACAGAGACTCAAATTTACAATCCCTGATTCCCAACTTCAGGTGTCTACAGAGACTCAAATTTACAATCCCTGATTCTCAACTTCAGGTGTCTACAGAGACTCAAATTTACAATCCCTGATTCCGAACTTCAGATGTCTAGAGAGACTCAAACTTACAATCCCTGATTCCCAACTTCAGGTGTCTACAGAGACTCAAACTTACAATCTCTGATTCCCAACTTCAGGTGTCTAGAGAGACTCAAACTTCCAATTCTTGTCTTTGTACTTCTGGTGACTAGGGAGAAGCAAACTATTATAGTTTTCTTTTTTTTCTGGCAATATCTTCAGTCGTCACATGGTGCTGTTTTTCGAGCTGACAGCATCATCCGTCGTAATTTTGTGACGTTGAGTTTCCCCGTTGTCATTCCTTCATATCCTTCTCAACAGGTCTATACTTGTTTCTTCCCTTCACTTCTGTTTTTTTTTAAAATTCATTTTCTCCAGCATTCATGAACAACTACTCCTTTTCCTTATTTGCCATTAAAGAAAACGTTAAATTTGCGTACATGTGTTGTTGTTTACATCTGGCCGAATCAGCTTTATTTGTGTGCATGCGTGTTTACTGAGAGTTTTGTACTTTATCTATGTGTGCATGTATGTGTTTGTCAATGTATATATCGTATGGGAGTATGTATGTCTGTTTGTGTGTAAGTATATATATATATATATATATATATACACACCGTCTTTGCAAACGTATTGGACACACTTTTTCTCCTTTTAAAGTGGGTATGAAAAACTGGAGGAATTGTAAACACCCGATTCTCACTGTTTTTTTAATCACTTTCAATTCTGGAAATGTTCTCAGTTCTGAGTTACACGATTTCTTGCTTGTTTCCCATGAGTGTGTGAAAGTGTTCCAGTTATGTGAATACGTATGAGCTGTCATCGACGATCACAATTGCTGTGAGCGATTTTTTAAGTTCATTCAATTCTACTGTTCAGTTTATTCAATGTGTCGGCATGTGACACCATTGTTGTAACAGAGAAGAACACAAGCCATGTGTGATCGCGCATGCTAAAGAACATGGAAACAGGACAACAGAAAGGCTGCTTGTCCCAACAAATATGAAAGTGATAAAACTTGGAGGAAAATGTAAGAAGTTGTAAAAAAAAAAAAAGGAACTCACAGCAAACATAATCTACCAAGCAGAACTGTTTATGGGCAGAACTTGGGGAAGAGCTTGGGGTAGAACTTGGGGAAGAGCTTGGACAGAGCTTGGGACAGAACTTGGGGAAGAGCTTGGGACAGAGCTTGCGGCAGACCTTGGGACAGAACTTGGGGAAAAGATTGGGACAGAGCTTGGGATAGTTAGTTAGTTAGTCGAAAGATCATCCTCCTTGCACAAGGGACAAACCCATACGTGCTCCGATTTCCTTTCGAGTAAATTCACAAGTGTGTGACGGCTGATCGTGCCGGTTCGCAGTTGGTTAACTATACGCCTCTGGCGTCCTGAAAAATGTTCACTCTTAGCTGTGCCGAGCCTTACGCGACTGTGCGTTAGTCTCGCCATTGCGTCTGAATCCTTGTCGTCTTGACAGTCTGCCACTCTTCCTGCTTCGCGGATAGCGTGTAAAATGTCTGCGTTGTCCATGGCGTTGCCATCTGAAATTTTAGCCTTTTCAGCAAGCTTGTCAGCTCGTTCGTTCCCTTGCACTCCAGAGTGGCCAGGTACGTAGATAAAGACGATCTCTTTTAAAGTTGACAGCTGCAGGACTTCAACCAATCTCTTCGCCTCCAACCAGCCTCAACCTTCTTAAGCATACTCATGGAGTCACTGAGAAAACATGCACCTGCGAATGTCTGTGTTTCGAGCCATGTCATTGCCTTAGTGACTGCTAATACCTCCACTGTCATGCTGCTCGTTGTTTGCGAAAAAGCACCACTGTCCTCATGCACCATTTGCCCTTTCACCTGCGCTGTATATGCCCATGAACAACGTTTATTTCGTACAACCGAACCATCTGTGTAGATAATAATATTGCCAGACGTTACGTTTTCTTTGATTAAAGCCTGAATCGTATCCTCTACGACCTTGGGATTCATCGTTCTACATTCTTTATTCAGTGTTATGCAGACTTTGATAGTAATTGTAGAAATGTCATTTGGCCATTGCCGCCATTCTTCTCCACGCTGCAAATCATTTAGCATGCACACCTTTTGAATGGATTTCTCTGCCCTGCCCATCCACGACTGGCCTCGCTCGAGTCTATCACCTTTTGGTGCTAGCGCTACAGAATTTAAAGGAAATTAAAGAAACCGCAGAGCTTGCGACAGAAAGAATTTAAAGAGCTTGGGATAGAACTTGGGAAGAGCTTGGGACAGAACTTGGGGAAGAGCTTGGGACAGAACTTGGGGAAGAGCTTGCGGCAGACCTTGGGGAAGAGCTTGTGACAGTACTTGGGGAAGAGCTTGGGGCAGACCTTGGGACAGAACTTGGGGAAGAGCTTGGGATAGAAATTGGGGAAGAGCTTGGGACAGAGCTAACGGCAGACCTTGGAACAGAACTTGGGGAGAGCTTGTGGCAGAGCTTGGGGAAGAGCTTGGGGAAGAGCTTGGGGCAGAACTTGGGGAAGATCTTGGGACAGAGCTTGGGGCAGAACTTGGGACAGAACTTGGGGAAGAGCTTGGGCAGAGATTGGACAGAACTTGGGGAAGAGCTTGGGGAAGAGCTTGGGACAGAGCTAACGGCAGACCTTGGACAGAACTTGGGGAAGACCTTGGGGCAGAACTTGGGGAAGAGCTTGGGACAGAGCTAACGGCAGACCTTGGACAGAACTTGGGGAAGAGCTTGGGCAGAGCTTGGGACAGAACTTGGAGAAGAGCTTGGGGAAGAACTTGGGACAGAGCTTGGGACAGAGCTTGGGCAGAACTTGGGACAGAACTTGGGGAAGAGCTTGCGGCAGAACTTGGGGAAGAACTTGAGACAGAGCTTGGGGCAGAACTTGGGGAAGAACTTGAGACAGAGCTTGGGACAGAACTTGGGGAAGAACTTGAGACAGAGCTTGGGGCAGAGCTTGGGACAGAGCTTGGGACAGAACTTGGGGAAGAGCTTGCGGCAGACCTTGGGACAGAACTTGGGGAAGAGCTTGGGACAAAGCTTGCGGCAGACCTTGGGACAGAACTTGGGGGAGAGCTTGCAGCAGACCTTGGGACAGAACTTCGGGAAGAGCTTGGGGCAGAGCTTGGGACAGAACTTGGGGAAGGGCTTGGGGTCGAGCTTGGTGCAGAACTTGGGAATCAGTTTGGGGCAGAGCTTGGGACAACTTGGGGAAGAGCTTGGAGCAGAGCTTGGGACAGAGCTTGGGACAAAACTTGGGGCAGAGCTTGCGACAGAACATGGGGCAGAGCTTGGGACAGAACTTGGGGAAGAGCTTGGAGTAGAACTTGGGAAGAGATTGGGGCAGAACATGGGTATAAATAAGGGCAGAGCTATATACTTGGGTTTTAGACCCCAATATAGTGGGACTTTCAGTATTTCACAAATGACTATTTATCAAGAAAAGGTGATAACGACTGTCATAGATATCGGCCATTTTACTGGATCAACATCATAGTATTGACAATGTATGGAGATAAATCAGCAATGTATGCGGACTAAAACAAAAATACCCCAAACAATACCAGCTGAATGTGAAGAAAAACATATTTGTTATTTTGATGTCAGTAAATGTGAAAATTATTAACTTTCTGTCACCATACTTTGTAGGAGTGTACCTTACACCCTCACCATTTATCGTTGCTACCAGCTTTACCGCAGCACTACAATTATGTGCCTGTTCCGTGTGAACACGCTCAAAGATGAAACGTGAGTTAGGTTGCTCTGACTTTTATTGTGCCCTCAATCAAAACTGCACATTCCAAGGGCACAACAATTATTAATGTTAAAACTTCATGATAGAAAAAACTCACTCACTACACATCTGTTTTAAGCTGCTCGACTGATGGGACAAATTTGCCAACACTGTTTATTTGTAAAAGGAAGCCACAACTCAAAGAAAAAATGCCTAAAGTTGTGTTTGTGAAAAAGTAAAAAAAAGTAAAGTACCCCCGTCACGCCAAGTGGCGTATAGGGAAATATGGTGTTAGTGACCTTATATTTCACAGACCTTCAACACATTCTTTTTGGGGTAATGTGATCGGTATTACGCCTGTGCTGCTTTACTTTCCCAAAAAAAAATCCGGTACCCATTTAAGGCTGGGTGAACCCGGAAGCCGTCGGTTGGGATCGAACCCTACCCCTTCTCCTTTGTAGTCCAGTTCACTAACCACTGAGCTATCGCGGCTGTATCATCAGCATACCTTAGATTATTTATATTATGACCTCCAATTGTTATTCCAGGCATGCCCCTTATGGATCTTACAATAATCTCACTATAAATATAAAACAAATCTGGTGACAGCACACAATCTTGTCTAACACCCTGTTTATTTGTTGAAACATTCCCAATTGGTTTCCAATTCCTATGGCCGCTGTTTGTTGCCAGTACGTGTTCTTTATTATTCTTAGATCTTTGCTGTCTACGTTTATGCTTTCTACAATTGAACGAATATAGTTTGAAGTGTGAGACCACTGGGCAAGTATCACTTGGCGTGATGTCGTTGATGAAGTTGTTGGTCATCCACTTTTCATTGTACATCTTTCTGTGGGAGTTCGGCTTGAGTTCTGTCCTTTCTTTCTTTCCCTGACCATTGGTCAAGTACCACTTTTTTTTCAAAGATGAATCGTAGGAGGACGATTGCTACGAACACTCGTCTACACACACACACACGCGCACACACACACACACTCATACACACACACTTTATTGTTATTGTTATTATTATTCACACACAATATTTGTGAACATTTGTGAATGCGTTTATGTGTTTTCTTTACTTTTGTCTCTGTGTGTGGTAGATAAATTCAGAAACAAGAAATTCTAAGCTCTGCCTGATACAAACAAGCACCACTGCTTAGAATAATGACGTCGATTTGGTTGTGACGATTGTAAATACGTTCTTGACTCCATGTACAGCTATGAAGAACTAAGAATCTCCTTGATGTCTACAAACAAAACGTCTCTAGACAGCACTTCCAAATATAAATGTGCTGAAACGACCTCAACATATACGCCACTGGAATTTCAATAATGTGAGCTCCAAAACGAGTTTCCACATTACTCCTTCATGTTGCCTGCCCGAGGTTGATTTCATTATAAAATATTTCGTTATCAAAATGCCCGCTGACTGCCAATTGTTTTTTCTGCTATAACAAAAAACACCCTCGCCTGAATGAAAGAAAGAAAGAAAGAAAGAAAGAAAGAAAGAAAGAAAGAAAACAAAAATGTTAAAGAAAGTCGAGAACATGTTCCAACTGAGATGAGTAAAAATAAACTTATTTTCTCTCTCTCTCTCTCTCTCTCTCTCTCTCTCTCTCTCTCTCTCTCTCTCTCTCTCTCTCTCTCTCTCTCTCTCTCCTATATATATGTTGTTATAATATAAATGGTATTCTAATAACCTGCAGTTTGGTCTAAGGTAAAAATGCATTTATAACTGTAGGCTTTCCATCTCAAGAGATAGATGAATTAATGTGTCATAGATTCATTAATCATCATGATAGATGATTGTATATATCATAGATAGATTAAATAATGTGTTATAGGAGACTATTATAGATAGATAAATTAATGTGTCATATGAGGTTATCATAGATAGATAAAATAATGTGTCAAAATAAAGTGTCATATGAGGTTATCATAGATAGATTAAATAATGTGTTATAGGAGACTATTATAGATAGATAAATTAATGTGTCATATGAGGTTATCATAGATAGATAAAATAAAGTGTCAAAATAAAGTGTCATATGAGGTTATCATAGATAGATTAAATAATGTGTCATAGGAGGTTATCATAGATAGATAAAATAATGTGTCATATGAGGTTAATGGAGAACGAAGAAAGTGTTTGTTGTCACTGAATTGTCATATTTTAAAATGACAAATTTTGTCCACATAAAGAACAGATGACATTAGTAAATGGGGCCGATGTTTGTACTTGTGCTGTGTCTTCATTCTTGAGGTATCTCTCTTTTTTTTTTTTTTTTTTTAACTTAATTTGCCCCTTTTCGTCTCAGATCTTTTTGCTACTTGTTCCCAAGTCACGCCAATTTCTCTGTCTGTTATAGTTGTTTACAGATTGTTTTTATCAATGACGAACTGCTTCATGTCACGGAAATAGAAATCATCAAAACTGAATATTGGTCGGTCGATTGGTTCGCCTACATGTATACTTCGCAGTCAAGGTTGCCATATTGGCGTCTTGGACGCCAAATGTGAGAAATCTGGCCATTTCCTACTTCAGTTGGCATATATTTATTAATTAAAAAAATTTTTTTTTTATGCTTATTTGGCTCATTCCAGGCTTCTGTAAAAAAAAAAATACCCTATAATTCACAAAAAGAATATACACCTTTTTATAAATATTTTCTTTAAAAATAAAGTTCATTTGCTCCAAAACGCACTAAATCTATGAAACTGGCTATAATAAGAATTTGGCGTACTTTCAGTTCCGTAGTTTTAGTCAAGACTCAAACAAGGCCTAAAACATTCAAATGTTTCTGTGTGGTAGCTTGACAAAGTTTACTTACTGTTAACGCGGCTACACTGTGTTTTTATTAAGAATTTACTTTTTGCAAACATGCCTACGTCATCTAAGAAGTGGAAAGCTTCTTACGATAGCAATCGTAAGTTTGAGAAGAAACAAACACTTGACTCAACAAGCTACTGATGGGTCAGAGACAGCGCAAGCTCTGCCCCTTGCGCTATTGTACCAAGAATGTGCAACATCTCAAAGCATGACAAGTCATCAAAGCACATGATGAGAACACCATCAAATAGTCAGACACAACTTAACGTAACGCAGAGTCGTAGGCTAAATGACGATAAGGTTAAAACAGCAGAGCTACATATTGCTGTTAGCATGACCTGCCACTGTACAATACGTAGAATTGATCATCTGTGCGAAATTATCACAACACATGGTCAGGGAAGCATATTAGGAAGCACCAAATTGCACAGGACTAAATGTTCATGCTTAATAAAAAATTTAATTTCACCAGCATTGAAAACTGATCTCATTCAAGACTTAAAGAACAAGAAATAGGCCTTTTTTGTGTTCGTCTGCTTTTACCTCTGACGAAGTCCCTAGAGACTAGGAACTGAATTGTGTGTGTTAATCCTCAGCAATAATAAAATATAACAAGGAGAACTCTACACCCATTGATATATAAAGAGGAGTAAGACAAGGATGCATCCTATCACCAAGCTTGTTAAATTTATACACTGAGCAAATCTTTAGAAACATCACTGAGATGCCAGGCCTAAACATTAATGGAAAGATAATCAATAACCTAAGATATGATGATGATACTGTACTACTAGCGGAAAATCCTAAAGATCTACAACAATTGCTTAATGGAATAAACATGATAAGCAAAAAATATGGACTAGATATGAATATCAAAAAGACTAAAACTATGATCATAAACAAAGGAAATTCTCAAGACCTACAATTAAATATCACAGTTGAAGGAATACATCTAGAGACAGTTCAGAACTACAACTACCTGGGACATACTATAACCAGTGATGGAAAATGTACAACTGAAATAAATAAAAGAATAGGTATGGCAAAAAGTAATTTCAATGTCATAAAAGATATACTAACATCAAAACAAATAACAACAGGACTAAAACTAAGAATAGCAAAATGTTACATCTTCTCAATATTCCTGTATGGTGCAGAAACATGGACATTAGACCAGAAAACAGAACAGAAAATTGAGGCCTTTGAAATGTGGATTTACAGAAGAATAGGTAGAATTGGATGGAAAGAAAAGAAAACAAACGAGGAAGTTTTATGACGACTAAGGGTGAAAAAAGAACTACTAAACACAATTAGAGCAAGACAAATGACATTTTTTGGTCATGTTAAAAGACACAACAGTCTAATAAAACATTAGAGGCGAAAATACAAGGTAAAAGAGGCAGAGGCAGACCAAGACTAACATGGACGAGTACCATCAAAAGATGGACAAGTCAGCCTATGACAATCTGCACCATCAAAGCAAGAGACACAGTGGAATGGCGCTCCATGGTAGCCAACCTTCGATGTGGAGAAGGCACCCAATGATTATGATGATGATGATGAATCCTTTTTTCCCTTGCAGCCGTGTGCACAGGGGTCCCTCGCCGCACAAGCATTTAACCCCGTCTTCGGAGGTACTCATATTGTTTCCGTCGATGAGTAATTGACATTTCAAGCCTGGCCTCGCTGCTGAGACCAGGGGTGGTTGCCGCAGAAAGAAATCATAAATGAAAATTCCAGCTGGTGTAGCCGGGATTTGAACCCACAACCTCTCAGTCTCGAGGCAGGCGTCTTGCCTCGAGACCAAGCAGTTCCCCGTGCCTTCATTTTAGACGAATCAACAGAAGTTTCCTCACAAAGTATTTGCGCATCCTAATTCGATTTTCCGTGAAAGAAAAGAGGATATTGTAATTGGTTTTCTTGGATCAATACAGGAGAAAACTTATTTCATTTGATTGACGGTGAAATGTTCTCAGAACCTCACAAATTGTACTGGGTTTGTATCAGATGAGGGAGCCGCGATAGCTCAGTGGTTAGTGAACTGGACTACAAAGGACAAGAGGTATGGTTCGATCCCAACCGACGGCTTCAGGACTCACCCAGCCTTATATGGGTACCGGATTTTTTCTGGAAAGTAAAGCGGCACGGGCGTAATACCGACTACATTATCCCAAAAATCATGTGCTGAAGGTCATTAAAATTTATTGTCACTAACATCATATTCTCTATACGCCACTTGGCGTGACGGGGGTACTTTACTTTCTTTTTGCATCAGATAGTACATCAAACATGGTTAGTTACAACAACTCAGTGTGGTCTAGACTCACAAACATGGTTGGTTGTAACAACTTAGTGTGGTCTACACTCACAAACATGGTTAGTTACAACAACTCAGTGTGGTCTAGACTCACAAACATGGTTGGTTACAACAACTCAGTGTAGTCTACACTCACAAACATGGTTGGTTGTAACAACTCAGTGTGGTCTAGACTCACAAACATGGTTGGTTACAACAACTCAGTGTGGTCTACACTCACAAACATGGTTGGTTGTAACAACTTAGTGTGGTCTAGACTCACAAACATGGTTGGTTGCAACAACTCAGTGTGGTCTAGACTCACAAACATGGTTGGTTGTAACAACTTAGTGTGGTCTAGACTCACAAACATGGTTGGTTGTAACAACTCAGTGTGGTCTAGACTCATAAACATGGTTGGTTGTAACAACTTAGTGTGGTCTAGACTCACAAACATGGTTGGTTGTAACAACTCAGTGTGGTCTACACACACAAACATGGTTGGTTGTAACAACTTAGTGTGGTCTAGACTCACAAACATGGTTGGTTGTAACAAGTCAGTGTGGTCTAGACTCACAAACATGGTTGGTTGTAACAACTCAGTGTGGTCTAGACTCACAAACATGGTTGGTTGTAACAACTCAGTGTGGTCTAGACTCACAAACATGGTTGGTTGTAACAACTTAGTGTGGTCTAGACTCACAAACATGGTTGGTTACAACAACTCAGTGTGGTCTAGACTCACAAACATGGTTGGTTGTAACAAGTCAGTGTGGTCTAGACTCACAAACATGGTTGGTTGTAACAAGTCAGTGTGGTCTAGCCTCAATGATTTATCTCTTACATATGAACAGCTGAAATGTATTTGTCATTCTTTGGTTCATGGCATTTATAATGCAGTAGCTACGCTACCATCAAATATAACATTTTTGCTATCAGACATAACCCAATGTTTTCCCACTGCAGTTTAAGACGAGAAAGAAAAAAAAAAGTAAAGTACCCCCGTCACGCCAAGTGGCGTATAGGGAATATGTTGTTAGTGACCCTACATTTTACAGACCTTCAGCACATGATTTTTGGGGTAAGACGAGAAGCCCACGAGGAATTATTGACAGTGATGAATACATCTACAGAATATGAATCAACCAGCATCGCCTTTGGAAAACCTTCAGCCACTCTTTGGCTTTTACCAGGAAAAGTTATGTTTAATATTCTGATGAACTGGGAAGAGCTAAAGGCTTATTTAATTTCTGCTGAATGAGCACAGTCAACGTTTGACACAAAATACAAAACACGATTGTTAGAGGAGATGATGTTAGATTATAAAAATGACTTGCTCTTTGTGTTCGCAACACCAGTTGTGCAGGAAAGACTCAATGGTTTTTCTCAGGAAACCAAAGCTGATCCTCATGAACTGTGTCAAGAATTATTTGTACACAATGCACGTCTTCAGACTAGGTTGTATGATACAAATGGGCATAACAAACATATAAATTAAGTTGATTTTGGTATCAAACTATTAATAGAAGGTAGTAAGTTCCTACAAAAGAACAACAAGACTGAGGCTCATCAAGAAATACAAAATGTGAAATAACAATATATGTGTGTGCTAGAGAAAGCACTCAGTCAAATAGCGTGTAGACTTTCTTCAGCAAGAAATATTTCAAAATCTATCAAAGTTGAGTCCAAAGATTATTTTAAATCAAGCTTCGAGGGTCACGTTTTCATATTGACCCTTCCTACATCTAACAGAAAGCAACATCAGCACTATTTAAGAACAATACAGAACAACTATTTTTATTGACTGGAAAGAAGAAATTCCATTTCAGAAAGTTGAACTCCCTACTGACAGTGAACAGTTTTGGATAGTCATACATCACCATAAGTCATTCAAAGAGTTAGCCAATTTTGCCTTATCATGTCTTATCATCCCAATTAGTAATGCTGTAGTTGAGTGAATGTTCTCTCAGGTAACATCAGTGACAACAAAAACAAGAAAGAAGATGCAACGAAATTTGCTTGATGCTATTGTTGCTATAAGGGCAGAACTGTTACTTTCGAAAAAAATGTTGTAAATATTCTTTACCATCAGTAACAATGCTCTAGGAATTTACGTGTGAGAAGGTGCACGCTGTGACATATGGCAAGGTGTACGCTGTGACATGTGACAAGGTGTACGCTGTGACATGTGACAAGGTGTATGCTGTGACATGTGACAAGGTGTACGCTGTGACATATGACAAGGTGTACGCTGTGACATATGGCAAGGTGTACGCTGTGACATATGGCAGGGTGTACGCAGTGACATGTGACAAGGTGTACGCTGTGACATGTGACAAGGTGTACGCTGTGACATGTGACAAGGTGTACGCTGTGACATGTGACACGGTGTACGCTGTGACATGTGACACGGTGTACGCTGTGACATGTGACAAGATGTACGCTGTGACATGTGACAAGGTGTACGCTGTGACATGTGGCAAGGTGTACGCTGTGACATGTGACAAGGTGCACGCTGTGACATGTGCCACGGTGTACGTTGTGACATGTGACAAGGTGTACGCTGTGACATGTGACAAGGTGTACGCTGTGACATGTGACAAGGTGTACGCTGTGACATGTGACAAGGTGTACGCTGTAACATATGACAAGGTGTACGCTGTGACATGTGACAAGGTGTACGCTGTGATATGTGACAAAGTGTACGCTGTGACATGTGCCACAGTGTGCGCTGTGACATGTGACAAGGTGTACACTGTGACAAGGTGTACGCTGTGATATATGACAAGGTGTACGCTGTGATATGTGACAAGGTGTACGCTGTAACATGTGCCACGGTGTACGCTGTGACATATGACAAGGTGTACGCTGTGACATGTGACAAGGTGTACGCTGTGACATGTGACAAAGGGTACGCTGTGACATGTGCCACAGTGTACGCTGTGACATGTGTTACGGTGTTCGCTGTGACATATGACAAGGTGTAAGCTGTGACATGTGACAAGGTTTACGCTGTGACATGTGACAAGGTGTACGCTGTGACATTTGACAAGGTGTACGCTGTGACATGTGACAAGGTGTACACTGTGATATATGACAAGGTGTACGCTGTGACATGTGACAAGGTGTACGCTGTGACATGTGACAAGGTGTACGCTGTGACAAGTGCCACCGTGTACCCTGTGACAAGGTGTACGCTGTGACATGTGACAAGGTGTACGATGTAACATGTGACAAGGTGTACGCTGTGACATGTGACAAGGTGTACGCTGTAACATATGACAAGGTGTACGCTGTGACATGTGACAAGGTGTACGCTGTGACATGTGACAAGGTCTACGCTGTGACAAGGTGTACGCTGTGACAAGATGTACGCTGCGACATGTGACAAGGTGTACGCTGTGACATGTGCCACGGTGTACGCTGTGACATGTGTTACGGTGTACGCTGTGACATGTGACAAGGTGTACACTGTGACATGTGACAAGGTGTAGGCTGTGGATCCACGCAGCTCTAATGAGCATGATTGTGCTGATCTAGATCTGGAACATATGTTGTGAAGGTGACACAAAGTTTGCCTCATTTTTGGCTCATTTTTTAAATGTTTGGCTTATTTTTGGTTCTTTTTAAAAGTACTGCTGGTTTAAAATGAAAATGTGAACTGGCAATCCTGACTTAGCTGTACATTAGTCTTTTGGGAATTCTACCATCCTCCATGCGGCGTACAAGTTCAGCCATCTCAAGTGACGTTGGCTCACTACGGCATGTGTGCTTGGACACGTGACCTTGGCATCTGATAAGATACACTTGATTCGATAAAACCATTGAATAAAGTGCAATGTTTACTGATGGGGATAATACTCAACTTAGTGTGGTCTAGACTCACAAACATGGTTGGTTGTAACAAGTCAGTGTGGTCTAGACTCACAAACATGGTTGGTTGTAACAACTCAGTGTGGTCTAGACTCACAAACATGGTTGGTTGTAACAACTCAGTGTGGTCTAGACTCACAAACATGGTTGGTTGTAACAACTTAGTGTGGTCTAGACTCACAAACATGGTTGGTTACAACAACTCAGTGTGGTCTAGACTCACAAACATGGTTGGTTGTAACAAGTCAGTGTGGTCTAGACTCACAAACATGGTTGGTTGTAACAAGTCAGTGTGGTCTAGCCTCAATGATTTATCTCTTACATATGAACAGCTGAAATGTATTTGTCATTCTTTCGTTCATGGCATTTATAATGCAGTAGCTACGCTACCATCAAATATAACATTTTTGCTATCAGACATAACCCAATGTTTTCCCACTGCAGTTTAAGACGAGAAAGAAAAAAAAAAGTAAAGTACCCCCGTCACGCCAAGTGGCGTATAGGGAATATGTTGTTAGTGACCCTACATTTTACAGACCTTCAGCACATGATTTTTGGGTAAGACGAGAAGCCCACGAGGAATTATTGACAGTGATGAATACATCTACAGAATATGAATCAACCAGCATCGCCTTTGGAAAACCTTCAGCCACTCTTTGGCTTTTACCAGGAAAAGTTATGTTTAATATTCTGATGAACTGGGAAGAGCTAAAGGCTTATTTAATTTCTGCTGAATGAGCACAGTCAACGTTTGACACAAAATACAAAACACGATTGTTAGAGGAGATGATGTTAGATTATAAAAATGACTTGCTCTTTGTGTTCGCAACACCAGTTGTGCAGGGAAAGACTCAATGGTTTTTCTCAGGAAACCAAAGCTGATCCTCATGAACTGTGTCAAGAATTATTTGTACACAATGCACGTCTTCAGACTAGGTTGTATGATACAAATGGGCATAACAAACATATAAATTAAGTTGATTTTGGTATCAAACTATTAATAGAAGGTAGTAAGTTCCTACAAAAGAACAACAAGACTGAGGCTCATCAAGAAATACAAAATGTGAAATAACAATATATGTGTGTGCTAGAGAAAGCACTCAGTCAAATAGCGTGTAGACTTTCTTCAGCAAGAAATATTTCAAAATCTATCAAAGTTGAGTCCAAAGATTATTTTAAATCAAGCTTCGAGGGTCACGTTTTCATATTGACCCTTCCTACATCTAACAGAAAGCAACATCAGCACTATTTAAGAACAATACAGAACAACTATTTTTATTGACTGGAAAGAAGAAATTCCATTTCAGAAAGTTGAACTCCCTACTGACAGTGAACAGTTTTGGATAGTCATACATCACCATAAGTCATTCAAAGAGTTAGCCAATTTTGCCTTATCATGTCTTATCATCCCAATTAGTAATGCTGTAGTTGAGTGAATGTTCTCTCAGGTAACATCAGTGACAACAAAAACAAGAAAGAAGATGCAACGAAATTTGCTTGATGCTATTGTTGCTATAAGGGCAGAACTGTTACTTTCGAAAAAAATGTTGTAAATATTCTTTACCATCAGTAACAATGCTCTAGGAATTTACGTGTGAGAAGGTGCACGCTGTGACATATGGCAAGGTGTACGCTGTGACATGTGACAAGGTGTACGCTGTGACATGTGACAAGGTGTATGCTGTGACATGTGACAAGGTGTACGCTGTGACATATGACAAGGTGTACGCTGTGACATATGGCAAGGTGTACGCTGTGACATATGGCAGGGTGTACGCAGTGACATGTGACAAGGTGTACGCTGTGACATGTGACAAGGTGTACGCTGTGACATGTGACAAGGTGTACGCTGTGACATGTGACACGGTGTACGCTGTGACATGTGACACGGTGTACGCTGTGACATGTGACAAGATGTACGCTGTGACATGTGACAAGGTGTACGCTGTGACATGTGGCAAGGTGTACGCTGTGACATGTGACAAGGTGCACGCTGTGACATGTGCCACGGTGTACGTTGTGACATGTGACAAGGTGTACGCTGTGACATGTGACAAGGTGTACGCTGTGACATGTGACAAGGTGTACGCTGTGACATGTGACAAGGTGTACGCTGTAACATATGACAAGGTGTACGCTGTGACATGTGACAAGGTGTACGCTGTGATATGTGACAAAGTGTACGCTGTGACATGTGCCACAGTGTGCGCTGTGACATGTGACAAGGTGTACACTGTGACAAGGTGTACGCTGTGATATATGACAAGGTGTACGCTGTGATATGTGACAAGGTGTACGCTGTAACATGTGCCACGGTGTACGCTGTGACATATGACAAGGTGTACGCTGTGACATGTGACAAGGTGTACGCTGTGACATGTGACAAAGGGTACGCTGTGACATGTGCCACAGTGTACGCTGTGACATGTGTTACGGTGTTCGCTGTGACATATGACAAGGTGTAAGCTGTGACATGTGACAAGGTTTACGCTGTGACATGTGACAAGGTGTACGCTGTGACATTTGACAAGGTGTACGCTGTGACATGTGACAAGGTGTACACTGTGATATATGACAAGGTGTACGCTGTGACATGTGACAAGGTGTACGCTGTGACATGTGACAAGGTGTACGCTGTGACAAGTGCCACCGTGTACCCTGTGACAAGGTGTACGCTGTGACATGTGACAAGGTGTACGATGTAACATGTGACAAGGTGTACGCTGTGACATGTGACAAGGTGTACGCTGTAACATATGACAAGGTGTACGCTGTGACATGTGACAAGGTGTACGCTGTGACATGTGACAAGGTCTACGCTGTGACAAGGTGTACGCTGTGACAAGATGTACGCTGCGACATGTGACAAGGTGTACGCTGTGACATGTGCCACGGTGTACGCTGTGACATGTGTTACGGTGTACGCTGTGACATGTGACAAGGTGTACACTGTGACATGTGACAAGGTGTAGGCTGTGGATCCACGCAGCTCTAATGAGCATGATTGTGCTGATCTAGATCTGGAACATATGTTGTGAAGGTGACACAAAGTTTGCCTCATTTTTGGCTCATTTTTTAAATGTTTGGCTTATTTTTGGTTCTTTTTAAAAGTACTGCTGGTTTAAAATGAAAATGTGAACTGGCAATCCTGACTTAGCTGTACATTAGTCTTTTGGGAATTCTACCATCCTCCATGCGGCGTACAAGTTCAGCCATCTCAAGTGACGTTGGCTCACTACGGCATGTGTGCTTGGACACGTGACCTTGGCATCTGATAAGATACACTTGATTCGATAAAACCATTGAATAAAGTGCAATGTTTACTGATGGGGATACTACTCTTCCGTACATTTTCGAAATGAAATAATTTACGGGACTATACTTATCGTATTTTTTAAAACTTTCAATTACATCAACCTTACAGAATTGAACAGCACTATCAGGAGATACCATACCCAGATCTCATTCACGGTGTCATCATTTTAATTAAGAAAAATTAATACAGGTTTTATCTACTTACAAATGTTTCGACTTGTACTGCAATGCTAAATTTACTTTTGTTGGCTGCAAACTTTTAAAATGTATTAAATTTTATTAGGATGTAGCTATGTAGGGCTAATTGTATTGCTCCCAACTGGTCAACTACAACGGGTATCCTGTACCGAGTTTATACTCGTTCATTTTCCTTCTGGCCACAGCGCTGTAAGCAGGGAACCACATTTGTATTATTATTTTTATTTCTGATTCTAGTTAGAAATTAATTTGTTTTAGATATTTAATTATCAGTTATCTATGTAGGGCTAATATTAATTAGTTACGTATCTGTGTGTATTTTGTTTGTTCCTGCTGAAGGCCAATTGAGCCGAAATGTTGTTCAGTTGTGTCGTTCATTAATTACGTAAAGCTTTAACTATAGCATTTTACATATTTTTGTTCATATCTCTATTCAAATTTTATATTTTATTATTTTAGCATCGGATGACTGCATAATATAATATTAGAGTTAGGGTGTATATAATAAGTTGTAACGTGATTGGAGAAGCGTTTTTCAAAGTTCAGTATTTGTTCATTGATCAACACACCTGCACTTCAAGATTGCTCGTTAATTCTCTTGTCTCTTGATCTCCCAACAAGATATATGCGTAGTACACGAACTCCGTAGCAAGGAGATAATTTTTTAAACGTAATTAACTTTTTTTTTTAAAGTGGTTTTTTTTTTTGGGGGGGGGGGGTGGGGGGAGGGGGTGAGGAGGGGGGCGCAAAGACACAGAGCGGGATGGAGCTCTGCGGTAGCCAAACTTCGCTGCGGAAACGTCACTCAATGAAAGTGAAATTAATTTATTTTAATTTCTCTTGTTTATTAAAAATTATAAATAATTGCTTCTCCTTCCGTCTTATTTTTAAAAATTTCTTTGTTTTTGTAAACAAGTGATCATGATAGTCATGATGGAAAGTCCATACAAAAGAAGATCAATTTGTTTCGAATCCGGGTAGGACAGACTGACTGTTTTTGGCAGGACTCAGCGACTTTACAAAATGCGAATAGTAGCATCCACACGGACTCCAGAACGTATCCTAAAGGACTGTAACACTCTCACATACAAAGAACACAAATATGGCCACTGAAAGAGGGCAAACTAAGGGGAGCTTGTGAAGACCTTAAGATCACCGTCTTGTTCATGGTCTATGCTGGTTTAACGGATAGCATTAGCTGATTGCTGAATAAGAAAAAAAAGATATGAAACTGCAATGTGAGCTAGAATGAACGGAAAATAACGAGCGAGCGAGTCTCAGTAAAAGCTGTTCAAGTAGATTGTAACCAGACTTAACTAGAAAAAAAAGACTGAGAATTCAGTGCAATCACGTTTTGTAAAGTTGCTAAGTCCTATCTTTGTACTTACGGCTCTGATGCCACAGTTATCTGTTTTGAGTCTGAAGATCTTAGTCTGCTCATGTTTGCTGAGCTTGTTTGTGTCATGTTCTAACTCATATTTTCCAAAGAACTCTCTCCATTCTGTTTTCCTAGCTTGTTTGTGTCATGTTCTGGCTCATATTTTCCACATAACTCCCTCCATTCTGTTTTCCTAGCTTGTTTGTGTCATGTTCTGGCTCATATTTTCCACATAACTCCCTCCATTCTGTTTTCCTAGCTTGTTTGTGTCATGTTCTGGCTCATATTTTCCACATAACTCTCTCCATTCTGTTTTCCTAGCTTGTTTGTGTCATGTTCTGGCTCATATTTTCCACATAACTCCCTCCATTCTGTTTTCCTAGCTTGTTTGTGTCATGTTCTGGCTCATATTTTCCACATAACTCTCTCCATTCTGTTTTCCTAGCTTGTTTGTGTCATGTTCTGGCACATATTTTCCACATAACTCTCTCCATTCTGTTTTCCTAGCTTGTTTGTGTCATGTTCTGGCTCATATATCCATATAACTCCCTCCATTCTGTTTTCCTAGCTTGTTTGTGTCATGTTCTGGCTCATATTATCCATATAACTCTCTCCATTCTGTTTTCCTAGCTTGTTTGTGTCATGTTCTGGCTCATATTTTCCACATAACTCTCTCCATTATGTTTTCCTAGCTTGTTTGTGTCATGTTCTGGCTCATATTTTCCACATAACTCTCTCCATTCTGTTTTCCTAGCTTGTTTGAGTCATGTTCTGGCTCATATTTTCCACATAACTCTCTCCATTCTGTTTTCCTAGCTTGTTTGTGTCATGTTCTGGCACATATTTTCCACATAACTCCCTCCATTCTGTTTTCCTAGCTTGTTTGTGTCATGTTCTGGCTCATATTTTCCACACAACTCCCTCCATTCTGTTTTCCTAGCTTGTTTGTGTCATGTTCTGGCTCATATTTTTCACATAACTCCCTTCATTCTGTTTTCCTAGCTTGTTTGTGTCATGTTTTAACTCACATTATCCATATAACTCTCTCCATTCTGTTTTCCTAGCTTGTTTGTGTCGTATTCTAACTCACATTATCCATATAACTCTCTCCATTATGTTATCCTAGCTTGTTTGTGTCATGTTCTAACTCACATTATCCATATAACTCTCTCCATTCTGTTTTCCTAGCTTGTTTGTGTCATGTTCTAACTCACATTATCTATATAACTCTCTCCATTCTGTTTTCCTAGCTTGTTTGTGTCATCTTCTAACTCACATTATCTATATAACTCTCTCCATTATGTTTTCCTAGCTTGTTTGTGTCATGTTCTAACTCACATTATCTATATAACTCTCTCCATTCTGTTTTCCTAGCTTGTTTGTGTCATGTTCTAACTCACATTATCCATATAACTCTCTCCATTCTGTTTTCCTAGCTTGTTTGTGTCATGTTCTAACTCACATTATCTATATAACTCTCTCCATTCTGTTTTCCTAGCTTGTTTGTGTCATGTTCTAACTCACATTATCTATATAACTCTCTCCATTATATTTTTCAAACTTGGTTGTGTCATGTTCTAACTCATATTATCCATATAACTCTCTACATTGTTTTCCTAGCTTCTGTTAGCAGTGCCATTTCTTCGATGAAGCTCTGGGGTTGAGACTACCCAAGGCTCCCACCTACTTTTCTCCGTTCATCTGCTTTCTCGTTTTCAGGGATGTCACAATATGTTGGTATCCACCGCAGGACTAGTTCTGTCTTTTCTGGCATCGTACATAAATTGCTCCTTATTCCCTGGCTTAGTTTGTCCTGTTTACACTTTCGTATCAAGGTTAGGGATATAAATGGGACGCTCACTCAGCGGGATATATTTTAACTGTGTGAAGTGGCAATGTGTGAATTATGTTTTGCTGATCTTCTACAGACACATCGATATGTGAACATTTGGAGAGATCCAATATCACATATACATTCGTATGAGCTATTAATATGTTTGTTTGTTTCTCAGACTCTCTTATACTTAACACATAACTTAATATGTGGCCATCGCTCTGTTGGAAGTATTTGTGATTCGGTGATCGAAGGTTAAAGGTCGAAGCTTTCCACGCACTAGGGTCGTCAAAAAAGTGCTGGCACTTTAGTAAAGAAGCACCAAATCACATTCAAATGGTGTGAACTTTAGTCCGTATCTACGTATTCGCTTCCGTTAGTTGGTGCGCTTCTCCCATTGATTCTACCTACTATTGTGTGTGTTATAGCTTTTCATTGTTTCATCTGTAGTAAAGAACATTTATTAGAAATGTGGAGTCTATCTGGAAGTTTAATCATGTAAAGCTCATTCCCCTGTACTTGTTATCAAGATACCTAGTCCCGATATCTAATCATAGCCCACCCTCAACAGTACATGGGTTAAACGACGTCCGTAAATCATAACTGACGTCAGGATCAGTGAACACAACTTGACCGAGATCCCATTACACGTAAATGTGGTGAATGTAGAAACAGACTAAAATATCTGTCTAATGGAGTAGGGATCTATCATCCTCATCAAGTACCGAGCCTACTGGCGTAGGTGATCATGTCTCTCCACAACTTTCGATCGCGGCAGCTATTTATCATTTCTGTTGTTGACCTTCTGCCAAGCCATTCTCTTAAGCTGTCTGTTATTTTTTCTCTTTGCTTCCCTCTATCTCTACTTCCCTCAGTTTTTCCAGTTGTTACAGTATATTCCAGTTGTTCTCTTCACATTACATGGCCAAAAAATGATGATTGTTTCTTCCTAATATTGGAAATTAGCTCTCTTTTTGCTTTGACCTCTCTCAGAACATTTTCATTACTCTTCTTAGCTGTCCATGGTACTCTCAACATTCTTCTGTAAAACCACATTTCTACAGACTCCAGTGATTGTAGGGATCTATAAACAGACTAAATTGTCTGCCTAAGGAAGTATGGATCTATAAACAGACTAAATTGTCTTCCTAAGGAAGTATGGACCTATAAACAGACTAAATTGTCTTCCTAAGGAAGTATGGATCTATAAACAGACTAAATTGTCTTCCTAAGGAAGTATGGACCTATAAACAGACTAAATTGTCTTCCTAAGGAAGTATGGACCTATAAACAGACTAAATTGTCTTCCTAAGGAAGTATGGACCTATAAACAGACTAAATTGTCTTCCTAATGAAGTATGGACCTATAAACAGACTAAATTGTCTTCCTAAGGAAGTATGGACCTATAAACAGACTAAATTGTCTTCCTAAGGAAGTATGGACCTATAAACAGACTAAATTGTCTTCCTAAGGAAGTATGGATCTATAAACAGACTAAATTGTCTTCCTATGGAAGTATGGATCTAGAGCAGGGGTGGCCAAATGGCGGCCCGCGGGCCTAGTTTTCTTGGCCCGCGAAGCTCCACGGACTTACTTCATTTTTTACCCCTAATAGCGGATTTCTCCTGGTTTTAATCCGTGTCGGAGTTAACTCTCGTTCAAGAATACACAATTTGAAAATCTCTGTCAATTTCTCGCAACAGCTAGATTGGCAACATAATTTCAAATCACACACACACACACACACACACACACACACACACACACCACACACACACACACACACACACACACACACACACACACACACACACACACACACACACACACACACACACACCACACACACACACACACACACACACACACACACACACACACACACACACACACCACACACACACACCACACACACACACACACACACACACACACCACACACACACACCACACACCACACACACACACACACACACACACACACACACACACACACACACACACACACACACACACACACACACACACACACACACACACACACACACACACACACACACACACACACACACACACACACACACCACACACACACACCACACACCACACACACACACACACACACACACACACACACACACACACACACACACACACACACACACACACACACACACACAACACACACACACACACACACACACACACACACACACACACCACCACCACACACACACACACAACACACACACCACACACACACACACACACACACACACACACACACAGAGAGAGAGAGAGTGTCAGTGCGGTGATAGCGTCAGATCTTTGGCTCAACATTTGTCGTCTGGACTTGTGGTGGCTTTTTCATTTCGCGGTAAGGGGTTAATGAGGTTGGGGGGACAGGGGTGAGGGGACTTCGTAGCTCTAATTCTGTCTTTGAAGTTACATTCAAAATGTTTCACTGTTCGCCTTCATTCCCTTTGATCCCATCGTCTTGTCTTGTCCATAAAATGACTGCAACGTGTTTATTTGGTCACAATCTTTTGATTTCATTGTCAAACACAAGTCTGTGTATAACTGTGAAATCTGGACTTATTTTCGATAGTGGACGAACATTCTGTGACTTTTAACTTTGATGTGAGATTTTGTATTAAATCATGTTAAAACGTAGAAAAGTTGATTGTGAAAATCGCATATTTAAACCTGAATGGGAATTAGATTATTTGTTCATCTTCAATAAGGATAGTAAACCTCAGTGCTTAATTTGCGTTCAAGTGTTAGCCGTTTTGAAGGAATATAATTTAAAACGGCACTATGCCACACATCATCAAAACATGTATGAGAAACATAGCATTGAAGCTAGGAAGCTTTTGGTTGAACAGCTGAAGACAAAGTTGAATCAACAGCAAAGTATGTATACAAAGGGCAATAAAATTAAAGAGTCATCGATCATTGCATCATATACAGTTACCTATGAGCTTGCAAAATCTAAAAAACCCTTTACTGACGGAAATTTTGTGAAGAAATGTGCGATTCAAATGGCAAAGGCATTCGGTCAAGAAAAAATAGCCAAAGAATTTGAATCTGTGCCTCTTTCAAAACAAACTGTAGCCAGAAGAACAGAAGACATCAGTCTGCAACTGTCTCAAAGTTTAAAATCTTGTATTGAAAACTGCTCATATTTTTCGCTCGCGATTGATGAAAGTACTGACATCACTGACACTTGCCAGCTTCTTATTTTTGTTAAAGTTATCCAGGAGGATTTTACTGTTATTGAAGAATTGTTGAAAGTTTGCTCTTTGCATGACACTTGTAGAGGGACAGACATATTTTCTGCAGTTCATAGTGCCGTAGATGAAGTAGGTGGTTTTGGAAAGTTGTCTGCAGTGTGTACTGATGGTTTCAAAGCTTTTATTGGTTCAAATACTGGTTTTGTTGGACTTCTAAAGCAAAACAAAATTAACGTACCTACATTGCATTGCATAATTCATCAAGAGGCCCTTTGTGCAAAGTCCATAAATCTAAAAGACACCATGGCTACTGTTGTGAAAATAACAAATTTGATAAGAGGAGGACACCAGTCTTTAAATCACAGGAAGTTTTTATCATTTTTAGAGGAAGTAGATTCTAGCTACGGTGATCTCCTGCTTTATACAGAAGTAAGAGGGCTTAGTCGAGGGAAATGTTTAATAATATTTTTTGAACTGAAGAATGACACTTATGACTTCCTGCGAGAGAACTTACCATGCTCCATTGATCTTCAACATGCACTCAAAGACATTAATTTCCTTCATAATCTGGCATATCTCACAGACATCACACAACATTTGAACATATTGAATTTGCAGCTACAAGGGGAAAAGCAAACCATTTTTCAATTGATGGGATATGTTGATGGTTTTAAAAGAAGCTGATTTATTTAGACTTTCTTTGCAAAAAAATGATCTGTTCCATTTTTCAAGTTGTAAGCAGTTGTTGTCAGAGATAGAAAGTGCAAACTTCAGTAAGTACGCAGCTGACATTGAACATTTGATTTGTGAATTTGATCGACGATTTCAAGATTTTGAAATGTTTCGTCCGCAAACGGAACTTTTTAATAATCCAATTAAGTGCACAGTGGAGTGCCAGCCATCAGATCTTCAACTAGAGTTGTGTGACCTTCAGTGTGACCCCTTCCTCAGTACTGTAAAGGCATTAGGAGCTGACTTCTGGAAATTGCTACCAAATGAACGTTACCCGTGTCTGAGAAAATGGGCACTAAAGATGTGCTCTATATTCGGCAGCACATATCTCTGCGAGACAACATTCTCTTCCATGAAGTTAATTAAATCTGAGACCAGGAACAGAATGACCGATTCGACATTGTCCCATACTCTCCGAATCGCCACGTCAAAAATGGAAGTGGACTTCAAATCTCTGGTGGAAAGCTGTGACAGGTCACAATCGTCGCACTGAGACATTAAAGGTAATTTTAAAATGAATAATTAATGGATTTGTTACAAATCAAATATGTAGTCAAAGTGCAAGCATTATTTATATATTACTATATCGCATAGGTCCCTACTGTCATTTTTGACGATATTCTTAAGTGTGGCCCGCGGGTCTTGGCCTTGGCTTTAATCCGGCCCTCGGGCAACCTCAAGTTGGCCACCACTGATCTAGAGGGAAAGCAAACTCTGTATCAAGAAATGCAGTATCAGATGGGCAAGATCGAAAAAAACAGGTACTAAAATTTACTATAAAATACATTCAGGTCTAAGCCTTTTAACTTTCTTAAGAAGGTGAAAGATAGATGTAATATATAGGAATATATAGGAATAGTAGTCGAACTGAGGAAGAAAAAGTTCAATCACTAACTGCTGCCTCATCATCATCATGTTTCTCCCCTCTGTATACTTTTTGATGGAGCAAGTGACCATATACATTCAGTAACCTACAGTAGTGGTAATTGTTCATCAGAAAGTGATGAGTTCTGAGCATTGTGCTTGTATAAAACATCCAGTTCTGATTTGTAGTTAAACATGTTGCTAAGAAGGATCCTATTTTCTTTCTATCCGTGGAATCAGTTTCACTGCAGTCGGGGCATCGCCATATCCCCTTCACCGACCGTCCCAGCATTTCTCGAAGCTTAAGCAAACTGACTCCCTGTAAGGTGTTGATTATAGATACGTCTGCTTCCGGTCAATATGGCCGATAGGCGACAGGGAACCAACCGTTGAGTCACTGTCTGAAAAATGTTTCTTGTTGCAGATTACTTATGTTCCATGTCCAGCTTGCTGCCGGAGCTACTGAGTAGTGCTCTGTGCACACCGTGAACTGTGTGTTTCATCCAGATGGTGTTTCTATATTCAGATTGCTAACGATGAATGATGATATCGTATGACGAAGTACAGTTTAGATGCGTTCAATTCGGTGCGGAAACACCTTATGTCTTTTGACGTGTGCTGTATCTTCTTCGATCAGGACTGTAACTGCCTTTCTTTGCTTGAATATTCGATAAGATGTTAATTCGAATGATTCCACTGACACGGCCGTTGAGCAATTATGGATTTCCATTCCTTTGCAGTAATACCTGGGCCTTCGAATAACAAGAACCATAACATCTGCTTTTCCAACTAAGCACTTTTGGATCGACCAAATCCCTTTTTCATCTTTAGACTCCTCAGTCTCTCAATATATACATCATTGCCCCATTCTTTCTCCTCCTCTTCTTTTAAGGAATAAAGAACAAACATGGCGATGTCCTCTTTGTCGAGAGTAAAGCCACACTCAGTGTCAGAGCCACCTAGCTTATAAGCTATTTCATCGTCATGTACACCAGCGTGCCCTGGACAGTACACCCATGTTAGCACGTTCACTTTGGAGTCATCCAAGAGCTGCATCCACTCAATCTCCACTCTCATGGACACTAATGCTCCAATTGCCAGATTCGCTAGCCACTTCTCTGCCATGTTGGTGTGCCACAAAACCCCAACCACTGCGCTGTCCGCTAGATGAGCAACCATCCGTGCAGATGATCGGATCCTGAGGTAAGGACACTTTTTTCGGTGAATTCCCTTATAACGACCTCGGTAGCTTCATAAGCCCAATTATGACACTCCCTGCCGAGCTCATTACTTTGGTTAGTCTCTATTTCTACACTGTTACTTCTATCCAATGCCTCCACTTCTGTCACTCAGATTACATACTCTCCTTACGTACTTCTCCGCTTCAGGGATCCAGGATTTTCCGCGCCTATGGCGCCTGCCTTTTTATCTATTGACCTTTTGAGCCGTAGCCGGCCCATAGGGCATAGACCCAGATACTCTTTTTTTCTTATCTAAATTTTTATTCTAGCAGTTTTCAATCCTTGTAAAAATAGTTTATCAAATCTCGCCATTTGTCTCTGTTCTGTGTACGCAACTCTATCTCGTTGAGGGAGCCGATTCATGCTGCTCTTACCTCTATGATTAATGTTCTTCTCAGTTTCTCTCTGGGTCGGCCTCTTTTCCTTTTACCTGTTGTTTCCCACATGAGGGCTTGCTTTGTTATTCGGTTATTATCTATCCTCATCACCTGCCCTTGGTCGCACCCAATTCTGAATCCAAGGGATGATTTATGTCCCTTACCAGGGTCAAATAAGCCAGGACCTGAGCAGATCTATTTCGTGCTCGGTAAATGATCGTTAAATAATCGTAAAATCAAGTAAGTACCTCATTGAACTGATGGGTGTATCTCTGGTGCATGCGAGAACTGCCCGTACAACCTCATTCTGAACCCTTTCCAACTTTGCGATCTGAGTTGACAAGAGAATGAGCATACACAAACCAAAATCCAGTATTGAGAGCACCACAGTCTACATGAGAGAGTGAACATACACAAACCAAAATCCAGTACTGAGAGCACCACAGCCAACATGAGAGAGTGAGGACACACAAACCATAATCCAGTATTGAGAGCACCACAGTCTACATGAGAGAGTGAGCATACCCAAACCATAATACAGTACTGAGAGCATCACAGCCTACATGAGAGAGTGAGCATACACAAACCATAATCCAGTATTGAGAGCATCACAGCCAACATGAGAGAGTGAACATACACAAACCATAATCCAGTACTGAGAGCATCACAGCCTACATGAGAGAGTGAGGACACACAAACCATAATCCAGTACTGAGAGCATCACAGCCTACATGAGAGAGTGAGGACACACAAACCATAATCCAGTACTGAGAGCATCACAGCCTACATGACAGAGTGAGCATACACAAACCACAATCCAGTACTGAGAGTATCACAGCCTACGTGAGAGAGTGAGCATACACAAACCATAATCCAGTACTGAGAGCATCACAGCCTACATGAGAGAGTTAGCATACACAAACCATAATCCAGTACTGAGAGCATCACAGCCTACATGAGAGAGTGAGGACACACAAACCATAATCCAGTACTGAGAGCATCACAGCCTACATGAGAGAGTGAGCTTACACAAACCATAATCCAGTGCTGAAAGCACAACAGCCCGCATGAGAGAGTGAACATACACAAACCATAATCCAGTACTGAGAGCACCACAGCCCGCATGAGAGAGTGAGTACACACAAACCATAATCCAGTACTGAGAGCACCACAGCCTGCATGAGAGAGTGAGTATACACAAACCATAATCCAGTACTGAGAGCACCACAGCCCGCATGAGAGAGTGAGTATACACAAACCATAATCCAGTACTGAGAGTACCACAGACTGCATGAGAGAGTGAGTATACACAAACCATAATCCAGTACTGAGAGCACCACAGCCTGCATGAGAGAGTGAACATACACAACCATAATCCAGTACTGAGAGCACCACGGCGCGCAAGAGAGAGTGAACATACACAAACCATAATCCAGTACTGAGAGCACCACAGCCTGCATGAGAGAGTGAACATACACAAACCATAATCCAGTACTGAGAGCACCACAGCCTGCATGACAGAGTGAACATACACAAACCATAATCCAGTACTGAGAGCACCACAGCCCGCATGAGAGAGTGAACATACACAAACCATAATCCAGTACTGAGAGCACCACAGCCCGCATGAGAGAGTGAGTACACACAAACCATAATCCAGTACTGAGAGCACCACAGCCTGCATGAGAGAGTGAGTATACACAAACCATAATCCAGTACTGAGAGCACCACAGCCCGCATGAGAGAGTGAGTATACACAAACCATAATCCAGTACTGAGAGTACCACAGACTGCATGAGAGAGTGAGTATACACAAACCATAATCCAGTACTGAGAGCACCACAGCCTGCATGAGAGAGTGAACATACACAAACCATAATCCAGTACTGAGAGCACCACGGCGCGCAAGAGAGAGTGAACATACACAAACCATAATCCAGTACTGAGAGCACCACAGCCTGCATGAGAGAGTGAACATACACAAACCATAATCCAGTACTGAGAGCACCACAGCCTGCATGACAGAGTGAACATACACAAACCATAATCCAGTACTGAGAGCACCACAGCCTGCATGAGAGAGTGAACATACACAAACCATAATCCAGTACTGAGAGCACCACAGCCTGCATGAGAGAGTGAACATACACAAACCATAATCCCGTACTGAGAGCACCACAGCCCGCATGAGAGAGTGAGCATACACAAACCATAATCCAGTACTGAGAGCACCACAGCCCGCATGAGAGAGTGAACATACACAAACCATAATCCAGTACTGAGAGCACAACAGCCAACATGAGAGAGTGAGTATACACAAACCATAATCCAGTACTGAGAGCACCACAGATTACATGAGAGAGTGAGTATACACAAACCATAATCCAGTACTGAGAGCACCACAGCCTACATGAGAGAGTGAGTATACACAAACCATAATCCAGTACTGAGAGCACCACAGCCTACATGAGAGAGTGAGTATACACAAACCATAATCCAGTACTGAGAGCACCACAGCCTACCTGAGAGAGTGATTATACACAAACCATAATCCAGTACTGAGAGCACCACAGCCTACATGAGAGAGTGAACATACACAAACCATAATCCAGTACTGAGAGCACCACAGCCTGCATGAGAGAGTGAACATACACAAACCATAATCCAGTACTGAGAGCACCACAGCCTACATGAGAGAGTGAACATACACAAACCATAATCCAGTACTGAGAGCACCACAGCCCGCATGAGAGAGTGAGCATACACAAACCATAATCCAGTACTGAGAGCACCACAGCCCGCATGAGAGAGTGAGCATACACAAACCATAATCCAGTACTGAGAGCACCACAGTCTACATGAGAGAGTGAGTATACACAAGCCATAATCCAGTACTGAGAGCACCACAGCCTACATGAGAGAGTGAGTATACACAAACCATAATCCAGTACTGAGAGCACCACAGCCTACATGAGAGAGTGAACATACACAAACCATAATCCAGTACTGAGAGCACCACAGCCTGCATGAGAGAGTGAACATACACAAACCATAATCCAGTACTGAGAGTAGCACAGCCTACAAGAGAGAGTGGGCATACCCAAACCATAATCCAGTACTGAGAGCATCACAGCCTACATGAGAGAGTGAGGACACACAAACCATAATCCAGTACTGAGAGCGCCACAGTCTACATGAGAGAGTGAGTATACACAAACCATAATCCAGTACTGAGAGCACCACAGCCTACATGAGAGAGTGAGTATACACAAACCATAATCCAGTACTGAGAGCACCACAGCCTACATGAGAGAGTGAACATACACAAACCATAATCCAGTACTGAGAGCACCACAGCCTGCATGAGAGAGTGAACATACACAAACCATAATCCAGTACTGAGAGCACCACAGCCTACATGAGAGAGTGAACATACACAAACCATAATCCAGTACTGAGAGCACCACAGCCCGCATGAGAGAGTGAGTATACACAAACCATAATCCAGTACTGAGAGCACCACAGCCCGCATGAGAGAGTGAGCATACACAAACCATAATCCAGTACTGAGAGCACCACAGCCCGCATGTGAGAGTGAACATACACAAACCATAATCCAGTACTGAGAGCACCACAGCCTACATGAGAGAGTGAGTATACACAAACCATAATCCAGTACTGAGAGCACCACAGCCCGCATGAGAGTGTGAACATACACAAACCATAATCCAGTACTGAGAGCACCACAGCCCGCATGTGAGAGTGAACATACACAAACCATAATCCAGTACTGAGAGCACCACAGCCTGCATGAGAGAGTGAACATACACAAACCATAATCCAGTACTGAGAGCACCACAGCCCGCAAGAGAGAGTGAACATACACAAACCATAATCCAGTACTGAGAGCACCACAGCCTGCATGAGAGAGTGAACATACACAAACCATAATCCAGTACTGAGAGCACCACAGCCTGCATGACAGAGTGAACATACACAAACCATAATCCAGTACTGAGAGCACCACAGCCTGCATGAGAGAGTGAACATACACAAACCATAATCCAGTACTGAGAGCACCACAGCCCGCATGAGAGAGTGAACATACACAAACCATAATCCAGTACTGAGAGCACCACAGCCCGCATGAGAGAGTGAGCATACACAAACATAATCCAGTACTGAGAGCACCACAGCCCGCATGAGAGAGTGAACATACACAAACCTTAATCCAGTACTGAGAGCACCACAGCCAACATGAGAGAGTGAGTATACACAAACCATAATCCAGTACTGAGAGCACCACAGATTACATGAGAGAGTGAGTATACACAAACCATAATCCAGTACTGAGAGCACCACAGCCTACATGAGAGAGTGAACATACACAAACCATAATCCAGTACTGAGAGCACCACAGCCTACATGAGAGAGTGAGTATACACAAACCATAATCCAGTACTGAGAGCACCACAGCCTACATGAGAGAGTGAGTATACACAAACCATAATCCAGTACTGAGAGCACCACAGCCTACATGAGAGAGTGAACATACACAAACCATAATCCAGTACTGAGAGCACCACAGCCTGCATGAGAGAGTGAACATACACAAACCATAATCCAGTACTGAGAGCACCACAGCCTACATGAGAGAGTGAACATACACAAACCATAATCCAGTACTGAGAGCACCACAGCCCGCATGAGAGAGTGAGCATACACAAACCATAATCCAGTACTGAGAGCACCACAGCCTGCATGAGAGAGTGAGCATACACAAACCATAATCCAGTACTGAGAGCACCACAGTCTACATGAGAGAGTGAGTATACACAAACCATAATCCAGTACTGAGAGCACCACAGCCTACATGAGAGAGCGAGTATACACAAACCATAATCCAGTACTGAGAGCACCACAGCCTACATGAGAGAGTGAACATACACAAACCATAATCCAGTACTGAGAGCACCACAGCCTGCATGAGAGAGTGAACATACACAAACCATAATCCAGTACTGAGAGCACCACAGCCTACATGAGAGAGTGAACATACACAAACCATAATCCAGTACTGAGAGCACCACAGCCCGCATGAGAGAGTGAGTATACACAAACCATAATCCAGTACTGAGAGCACCACAGCCCGCATGAGAGAGTGAGCATACACAAACCATAATCCAGTACTGAGAGCACCACAGCCCGCATGTGAGAGTGAACATACACAAACCATAATCCAGTACTGAGAGCACCACAGCCCGCATGAGAGAGTGAGTATACACAAACCATAATCCAGTACTGAGAGCACCACAGCCCGCATGAGAGAGTGAGTATACACAAACCATAATCCAGTACTGAGAGCACCACAGCCTACATGAGCGAGAATAGTAACGATTGTTAGAGGTTCCCTTTGGTCATGATCTTCATAGCGGTGACCCCTCTCTTTGTCGTTTGAAAGACATTTCTCGTGTTGAGTGAAAGAAAAGGACCTATCAAATGTTATCCCCAAATACTTAATAGTCGAACTGCTCAGCAGTTTATGACTGGGATGGTATTTTTAACAATTCGGTTGTTTAGTGAATACCACATTACAGATGCCTTGTTTGGGTTAATGAGAGTTTTGTAGTTAATACACCAAGTGGTCATCTGATCCACACTGTCCTGTAATTGCCTAGTCATGTCTGCTCTGTCACAACTGTGTACATACGTCATACTGTCATCTCATCTGTTAAGGCAAGAGTGCGATCCGACCCGAGACATTCAGTTGCGCTACCCCGGCAGTGGATGTATCTCAGCTCAGATGTCCAGATACCGAAACGTAGCACCACTTTCCTCCGCATCAGCACCGATGCCAACAAGCGTACGATCCGGGAGTCAAAGTCTATCACATTAAACAGGTGTAAGAGTGTGTCACAGTCCACTCAGTTGTAGGCATAATGAAGATCGAGGGCAGCCAGTGCAGACTCCTCTCCTTTGAAAGGATTCGTAGACGTCATAAGCAAGGATGGAAACATTAGCAGCATATCCCTGTCCGGCCTATATCCACCTAGTGTATTAGGCAACAATCCTTTGATCTCAAGATGCACGGCTAGATTTTTGGAGATGACTTTCCGGGAACCTTTCCATAAACATTCTGCACAGTAATAATGCGATATCCGCTCAGTGTTGACTTATCTTTGCCCAGCAGTGGGAGCAGAACCAGCTAGCTATGTGACCATTCTTCTGGGACGTCCCTCGTCCTGATGCTCTGATTGAAGTCTGCAGTCATTCTCTTTACAACGTCAGGGATCGACCTCATTTAAAAAACTGTACCTGACACCATTCGGTCCTGGAGCATCCTCAAAACTGATTAGGTCCTCGGGGGTGATAAGGGAGGGGAGTACTTGTCTCAATGACGCTGACAGTGTGTTTCTAACCATCTTGCTTGCGTTCGCCCGATGACTAAAGTACTCTAGAGTATTCTAGTAGACTAGAGTATCCCTCTTCATCATCCGCCCTTAAAATGACGTTAAGTGGGTGTGTCTGCATTGTGTTGTAGTTTAACTGTAGTATAACTGTGATATTTGCGCCTTTCGGCCCAACACATCCGACTTCAGCACGACATTTTTGAGTACCGGATTGTCTTCCCTCTTTGATACCTACTCGCTTGGCCAGACTAGACAGGTTAGTCTGCTACTATAAGCACCATGAAGAGGTGGAGCAGTGTCTGGATGGTTCTGATACACCGATCCTGGCGTAAGCCATCAGCTGTGGGTCGCTGACAACTTCCAGCTACGCCAATCAATGTACCTCTCCAGCAAGGCCCTGCTCTTTTGCGCATCTGCGGGTAGCGTTTTGCCCTAATTGTTCCTGATGACATTGTTAGCTCTGGGGAATCTTCGTCTTCATGCGAGCATAGAGGGATCAAACCTTAGAGTACTTTGTCTACTGCCACCTTCATATGGCCATAGAGGGATCAAACCTTAGAGTACTTTGTCTACTGTCACCTTCGTGCGAGGATAGAGGGATCAAACCTTAGAGTGCTTTGTCTATTGCCACCTTCGTGCGAGCATAGAGAGATCAAACCTTAGAGTACTTTGTCTACTGTCACCTTCGTGCGAGGATAGAGAGATCAAACCTTAGAGTGCTTTGTCTACTGCCACCTTCATGCGAGCATAGAGAGATCAAACCTTAGAGTGCTTTGTCTACTGCCACCTTCATGCGAGCATAGAGAGATCAAACTTAGAGTGCTTTGTCTACTGCCACCTTCATGCGAGCATAGAGGGATCAAACCTTAGAGTGCTTTGTCTACTGCCACCTTCATGCGAGCATAGAGAGATCAAACCTTAGAGTGCTTTGTCTACTGCCACCTTCATGCGAGCATAGAGGGATCAAACCTTAGAGTGCTTTGTCTACTGCCACCATAGAGGGATCAAACCTTAGAGTGCTTTGTCTACTGCCACCATAGAGGGATCAAACCTTAGAGTACTTTGTCTACTGCCACTTTCATGAACCGAATCCATCACTCTCTCTCTTAGCCTTAACTGCCAGTTGATGAAAATTACTATAATGGCCTTTTTCATGTCCCGCTCAATATTCGTCAATTGACGAGGGTCGTCGCAAATGCTCACTTTTCGACATGATTGCCATAGCTTCAGCACACGCCTCCTCTAGTCAGGGCAAGTCTATCGCCTTTGTCCACCACTGGGGTCTAAATGCTAGGACTCGTCTTTCCCTAGGTACCCATGCCAGTTAATGTAGTTGCCCCAACACAGATGATTCCGACTGATTATACCGGGAAGGATGCGTTATCCTTCTGGGTACCCTCGGCGCTCCGCTATGGATTTCAACAACACAGGATAGATGATCGCCACTGTAGGTTAATCGATTCCAGCGGATGTACAGTGCAGAAGAGTCACAACCACAAGGTCCATTTTTGAGTCAGAATTCATTGTCCTGTTTGCGAGTCGTGTCATCATCTTACAGTTCACCACGGTCAGGTGTCTTTCTGCTAGGGCATAATCTAAGGTTCTACCCAGGTTGTAACTGGGGTTGTCCCCACATCCCGCGCATTGAAATCGCCACGCAACCGTAAAATGTCACCTGGCAGTTCCTCTAGATCGTGTAAAAACCTCCAGTCCTCGACCACCTTAAGTGAGGCCGCCAGTGAGGCACACACGTTGACGATGTTCCACTTTTTCGTCATTTACAGAGATTTGAAACCCTCGCAACTCCTTGTCCTTATCCCACGCCAATCTATGACAGTGTGCAGAATTGTGTTCTTGATTATAATCACCTGACCATGATGGCTGTCTCGCACCGGATTTGTGTTGTAGCGAGAGCCGCAGAAGTTCCAGATTGTCCGTCTGTTGCAAAAGTAAAATGTCCCATTCATAAACAAAGCGATCATGAGCAGGTCTCGCATTGGTGCAGTTCCAGAATCTAACATTGAGATAATTCCTGTGAAGCCTTTCTACTTTCAATTCGTGTTTTGGATTCCCCATCTCTCCTACTGCTTTGCACACTGCCACGGTGTCCGCATTTCCTATCGAAAATTGGTAATATTGCAATTATTGCTGGGACGGCGCTCCGATTCTGTGTGACTTCCATCGAATAGAAAGCACTTTCAGTCACATGACCCCTGCGGGGCGGTCTTGAGCAAGACCTTTCTTGTAGAAACTTCAATGTTCAATTTTTTTTTTTTACGTTCAAAAGCTTACAATTCTTTCTCCTAAACAACAAACACTGTGTTAAACTAAACAACAAACACTATGTTAAACTAAAAACCAAACAAACACAAAGAAATAGAATGTGACCTTGTTTTATTCTTCATCATGTTAATATTGTTAATAGTAAATAAGCAATAACAGACTGTACATTCTAAAACTGGACTATAAATATACAAGGAAAAAAAAACAACTGACATCACAGACAAACAGGTTCCAACAATTATCAGTTTTTTTGATTGATGAGCCATAACCTGGCATCCGCACCATCGATAGGCGACATTATTGTCTTAATAACACGTTAGTTGCTGATATGTCTTTGTTTCAATTAATGACTGTCCCTCAATCTGTCTCATGAGATATGAAAGCATGACAGAAGGAAAGCTGACAGAAGGAAAGCATGACAGAAGCAAAGCATGACAGAAGCAAAGCATGACAGAAGAAAAGACATGACAGAAGGAAAAGCATGACAGAAGGAAAGCATGACAGAAGGAAAGCATGACAGAAGGAAAGCATGACAGAAGGAAAGCATGACAGAAGGAAAGCATGACAGAAGGAAAGCATGACAGAAAAGTAATGACGACTGTCTTGTCTAATTAGAATAAAATAACCCTACCTCAGTAACTCAGTCAATCAGCGTTATTTCTTTAAGTTAATCATGTTGGATATTGCAGTATTACTTAATGTCTACTCATGTGCGACACATTTTTCATTGATTCATTAACAACAAATAAAAAGCAACGTGCGAGATTCTCAATTAATAAAATAGAAAATAATTCATTTATAAAAATGATTGAAATAAAAAAAAAAAAAAAAAATTATGATTAATATTCCACATGAAGAAAATGGGTGTGAAAAATACTGTCATATTGTAGTGTATTTTAGTGTCTTTTTCTCTTACTTTACATGTGGCTGATGTAATATTTTCTATCACTTTACATGTGGCTGATGTAATTATTTTCTATCACTTTACATGTGGCTGATGTAATTATCTTTTATCACTTTACATATGGCTGATGTAATTATTTTCTATCACTTTACATGTGGCTGGATGTAATTATCTTCTATAACTTTACATGGGGCTGATGTAATTATCTTCTGTTACATTACATGAAAGTTTCATGTAATTATTTTCTATCAATTTATATGGGGATGATACTTTTCTATCACTTTACATGAGAATGATGTAATCATCACTTAAAAGAGTAGAGAGGTCATTATTTTTATATTACCTTATAAAAGAATTAATGTTTTCTACTGTTACTTTATTTTCTCTGAATATTGAGCACTTGCTGCCTATAATCCTTAATGAAACATGAATACCACCCGTTGGTCACATTAAGATCTAGCTAGCTCGCTGTCTAGCACAATGTTCGATGGATATCTTGCATGATGTGCAGTATCACTTAATAGTTAAATATATCAAAATATACAGTTATAAAAATAGTATATTATATATAAATATATGTACGACTCGTTTTCAGACTGCCTCTAACTTTTGCCAAAAAAGAAAAAAAGAAGAGAAATAATAAATAAATAAAATAAAAAATTGGTTCTTAATCCACACACAAATGATAGAAAATATGAGAGCATTGATTAACAAGAACAATACAAAAAGAGAAACCCAAATAGGGCCTCAAATAAATTACAATGTCAAAAATAGTATTCATTTCAATATGTCTAATGTGACGTACTGCTAAAATTATAAACCACATATTTGACTTTTTACACTTCAATCACATTTTGTGCTGCATTTTTACTTGGCATTCTAATGTGAAAGCGTAAAGATTGCCTTTATGTTAGTTCTCTTTAATGCGTCTGCATAAATAATGTACTCTGCTTGCAATCACTTATGATCGAAATGTAAATACAATTTATATTCATAATCCTTACATTCTAAATGTAGAAAAAAAAAACTTCCATTTTTACATTTTAAATGTGAAACCTACATTAATTACAGTCTAAATGTGAAAAATGTTTCTAATATATTCTACATCTGAGAACTGTAAATATACTCACACACTATACTGTTCTCCGTATACTGACACGTACTACAAATAATGTAATCTATTCGTAATCATTTACATTCTAAATGTAAAAATACTGCCAGCATGTACTCAATCCTTACATTACAAATGTCTATTACAATCTTTAAAAAAATATATATAACCAGGCATCACATGCATAACATATTTACAGCAAAAGTATAACTTCACTAAATGTGAATATCAAATTTAATGAAAATAATATTAATTGGCGACCAGATAACTCTATCTGATCATGAAACTCAAAGTTTTGTCGAGAAGCCTTCTCTTTGTAAGAAATACTTTCAAAACTCAAACTTCAAAAATAAACTGAAGACAGAATGATGAATAAATAAGCAGGGACACTACAAACCTAGACTTGACATATGCCTGGTATTTTTCGTCTGCGCTTTGGCAGTCACATAAGATCAAAGTCCGCACAAACTTAATTGTGTCGTCTCCATGAATTTCAGTTTCATACAATTTGCCAGTTGAATTTCCTCGTGTGGGGCGAGGGTGAGGGAAGAAAAGAACAGAGCCACTGTTACAGACACGATTGTCGTTAAGATTGCAACTAAGGAGGTTTGGAATCGTCGCCTGTGCAGTCGAGTAGGACGCGCACGGAACGACCTTATAAACAGAGTTTATTAATGCACTTTGAACATTGCTGTGACAAGTGATGGAGCGGATATGGGGAATTCCTGGCTGCAATGAAACTGGTTCCATGGATAAAATAGAATTATATGACTAATGTAATATGAATTACCTAGAATATTTAGTTCAATTACCTGTGAAATTTAATCTGCTCTTCTATGGGAACCATCAGGATAGAGAAAAAGAGGAAGATCCAGAGAGACACATATAAAAGAAGCAAAGTTGGCAGGCATAGACTCACTAGCTAAGATCGAAATTCTCGCCCAGAATAGAGACGGGCGGCAAAAAACTATAATAAGCCCTATGTGACGTCTAACGACGCTGGAACAAGGAGCAAGACTTCATCTGCCTGGTAGCTAAGACAGGACTTGGCTCAGTGAAGTTAAGGACATATTACAGATGATCTTAAATGTTTGTAATAACAGACGACCTGTAGTTGAGATCTGAAGGCTAACAATTCTAAGGACTCCAGCTACATATAAATATATATAACCATATGTTGTAGGCGTTTAGTCTTGTTGACGTTGAGTGGTGATAAATCATTGACCTAATAGTAGAGTCATGAGCGTCAAATAAACCTAGGACATTTAAAAGACCTGGTTATATGCCATTGCTTTTTTTCGGCGGGGAGGAGGGGGAGAGAGAGAGAGAGAGAGAGAGAGAGAGAGAGACAGAGAGAGACAGAGAAAAAAAAAAGAGGGGGTGTGTTTACTAATTCGCAGAATCAGCGGCTTAAAGTGATGACGTTAAAAACTTAATGAGATCCACGTAAAAAAAAGAATCACATAAAACATTGATGAACAGCGGACAGGTCAAACCATAAAGACAGTAGTTCTATGCAAGCTACCTTGGACGGCAGACAGCGAAAGACACCAGTTAATCGAGGATATGTTTGTTGTTTTTTACACTGAAACCAACATGGAGACTGAGTAGCATACACCGTATCTGTTATTATCTGTAGTGGTTAATTGCTGGCCATTCCCGGCTTTACAAGTCTCCCTTTATAGACCAATGCAGGTACCTTACATAAACTGTGTACGTTTGTTGTGATAAGAATTGGGTGCAGATGAGAATCGACTAGCGCACAATGTATACAAAGGGAACATAATCAGTAAATGCATCAACCCTTCTTACAATTAACGTTGTGTGTAATGAGGGAAGAAAACTGACACACTCTGCATAGTGTGATACTACAACGCTACAAACATGTGTGTGTGTGCGTGCGCGCGCACATTTCACTTGTCCATTTCGCTAATACTGACAGACATCTAACTCACATCTTCCATTACAATTACTTGAAATGTATCATTATAAGTCAAGAGCCCCATCACGCCAAGTGGCGTATAGGGAATATAGTGTTGGTGACCATAAATTTTACAGACCTTCAGCACATAATTTTTGGGGTAATGTGGTCGGTATTACGCCCGTGCCGAAATGTATCATTATCTGTGTGAAATATGACAGTTAACGGACGTTAAAAGATTGTATAATCAGATATGGGGACAGGCTAACGGTATAATTCACTCGCTTCGGGAACACGATTAGCCAAAAGAAATATCTCACTGCTGCTTAAATAAGTATCTAGTTAAGTATCTAGTTATCCTTTCAATTATTATCTAACTGTCCCTTAAGTAAGTAATTCTCCCTTAAATAAGTATATTTCTGTCCCTTAATACGAGTATCTAGCTGTCCCTTAAATAGGTATCTCGGGAAGCCGCGATAGCTCAGTGGTTAGTGAACTGGACTACAAAGGACAAGAGGTAGGGTTCAATCCTAATCGACAGCTTCCGGTTCATCCAGCCTTTAATGGGTACCGGATTTTTTTTCTGGAAAGTAAAGCGGCACGGGCGTAATACCGATCACATTACTCCAAAAACCATGTGCCGAGGGTCTGTAAAATTTATTTCACTAACACCATATTCCCTATACTTCCACTTGGCGTGACTTTAGTTTTTTTTTTTTTTTTAATAACTTAAATAGGTATATAGTTGTCCCTGAAGTATGTTTATGGACTTTAGACCGGATTCGTGTCACTGCAGGCGGGACATTCCCATCTCTGCTACACCAATCTTCTAGCAACCAACAAAATGTATACTTTGATCGTTCATACTGCTCTACTGAAAGTGTCGTAACGGTCGTCATCAGCGACAAGATCGTTAGTCGGCGCCGAATCCGGTGGGCTTCAAGGTCGGTCAGCGTGCCTCAAAAAACAATATCCCAAAAATTGTGGATGGTTGAAATATATGGGTACTAACACCCGAGGCGTGAACGAGGTCTTTGTATACGTCATAAAAGAAATTTCATCACGGCATAGAGGCTGAGTGGTGACAATGAGTGAAAGAGCCAAATGGGGAAGTAAGAAGTAAGAGTGAGGTGGGGGTTAACTATGGAGCTGCCATTTGAGGAAATAAGAAAATGATGCTGGGGCTAAAAAATAAGGATGAAATTTAGACACAAGAATGGATGTACATCACAGAGCCTAAGTTGGAGGCGGGGGACGGAACCAAGCCTATGTGTGGTTGATGAAGTGGAGGACAGGCTGATAAAGTGACATTCTCTTTCGATATTGTTCAAATGTAAACAAGTAAAATAGTTGGAAAGAAGTCCCCAAAGTAAATTCACAAACTTATTTTAGTGAAAAAAAAATCACATGCAATAAACGCACCGATTATTATTATTATTATTACAAGTAGAGCGATTTCATACGAAAACAGATATATCACTATTGACCTCCAACGAAGATAATCGATTTTACAGGAAATGTGCGTCAATTTACTTGTAACTCCCCAAAGCTGATATCAGATTGCAAAAACAAGTCATGATTTATGACTGCATGAAACTGCAACTTCATCTTTCTCTCAATCAATCAATCGATATAACAATATCTCATACATAGTGACATAACCATAAACAAAATAAAACGAACAATCAGCCACAAAACAGAACACTCCAGACTAATTTACAATAGCTTGCTAGTCAATTTGTTAACAAATAAACATGGAACTAATTTGCGACGTGTTCATAATACAAGTTTAACAATGAATTGTTTTCAATAACAAAAAAAAAAACATGCTAAAATCAAACTGCTGCCATTTATTTAGTCAAGGTGACCAAATAGAAGTCTCTGTATTGCATATTCAGGTGTGCCATGCAAGCTGGTCAGTGGAGCAAACGTGAAATAAAGGAACTGGGTACTTGTGTGAACGAGGAAAATCTCTGCTGCAACACTAAGTCTCTACAACAATGTGAGGTTATGGTGAAGCTGGGAGGCACTTTAACGTGCTGCTTTTGTAATTCATAATGGTTTTGGTGTAAGTCACTTCGTTGGATTTCAGTGGCTCCGAAATGTGTACCTGACTTGTGGGGGAGGGATGCAAACTGAGGTCCCAATCTACTCAAAATCAATAGCTTATGTCTAAACTTGCTAACCCTATAACATTATATGTTGCTACTTCATTTAAAACAAAAACGCTGGCTGCCGGGAAAAAAAACCAGGAATTCAAATCTCAAACCCACAAAATAGAGCTTTATAAAGCCTTAGACTTGTTCAGCAGGGCCCGCCAGGTTGTGTGATACAGTACCATAGTATCTAAATGACATGTCTTGACGTGTTCACTCGACGTTCGGATGGAATGTTTTAGAAAGGCCAGTGAATGCAAACTTTCAGATCCTCGAGAGATGCCAATACAGCAATACTGTCATATCAATCACAAATATGATCAAGAAGCTGAATATGAGTCAAAAGGCTTATTGACGGTCAAAATGTATGGTATTTAGATGTTTATGAGATAATGAGAGCATGATACTTAGATACTAACATAGATGTCAATAACTAGTCCTCAACAAATCTATTTCAAGGTATTTTCACTGCCTATGGTTTAGTTAACCTCGCCAACTGTATCAATGACAGTTCAATTCCAATCCTTGATAAATCCATTTCTAACATTCTTCCTTATGTGTTTCTATGTCTTCTTATATTTTCTGTTTCCGTGGATTCCTCTACAAGTCTATCTTCTGTCTGTTAGCAACTTAATATCTTTCATATTTCTCTAGTAAATTAATTGTTCTAAGTTTGAAGTATGTTTCTATTTACGTTCAAACAACAGCAAAGACTCGTGAACCATATGTTGTGTGTATCACAATCTTTGCTCTTTTACTTGGTCATGCCATATGTTATACATCACAATCTTTGCTCTTCAACTTGGTCATTTATATAGTTTATCAGTTGGTACAGCAATATGTTCTTTTTTGAAACTATACTCCCTATACTGAACTTATATAAGTATTTTCTTCTTTCTGTTAAGTTGTGAGATTTTTCTTTCCTTGAGTGCCGTATCCGCATCGAAGGTTGGCTACCATGGAGCGCCATTCCACTCCATCTCTTGCTTTGATGGTGCAGATTGTCATAGGCTGACTTGTCCATCTTTTGATTGTTACTCATCCATGTTGGTCTTGGTCTGCCTCCGTTACCTTGTATTTCCCCTTCCAATATTACTTTAGTAGGCTGGCGGCGTTTTTTTTAACACGCTCCAAAAATTTCATTTGTCTTGTTCTAATTGTGTTTAGTAGTTCTCTTTTCATTTTTAGTTGTTTTAAAACTTCATCGTTTGTTTCTTTTCTTTCCATTCAATTCTACCTATTCTATAAATTCACATTTCAAAGGCTTCAATTTTATGTCTTGTTTTCATGTCTAATGTCCATGTTTCTGCACCATACAGGAATATTGAGAAGATGTAACATTTTGCTAATCTTAGTTTTAGCCCGGGGATTATTTGTTTTGATGTTAGTATACTTTTCATGGCATTAAAATTACTTTTTGACATTCCTATTCCTTTACTTATTTTAGTTGTACATTTTCTCACAATTGTGAGGTTTTATCTCTCCTATAATGCAGGTGGTGTCAACTGACAAATTCCCGGTAACAGTTGTTCACCAAGAGCCAAGCAGAAAGACACCAACTCTAACACGTGATTTATGTATACAGAAATGCTCATCAGAACTCACTGCAAATGGAGCTTGCTCAAATATCATCAGGAGCCCAGTAGTGATGGTGGAACACTAAATGAAGGTCTGATAAAAGTTGGAGACTTTCCCCAAGTGAATTAATCAACAAGTTAGGCTTGCTTGCATATTTTGTCAAAAGCAGGGGAAATGATAGAGCATTCAACAAATGAGATGTACATGAAACAATGCTTAAATAACGTATCCATTTGTTAAGTACAATGCATCAACACTTCATAATTTGATCTTTGCATATTGTGTGGGGAACTGGGGGTCTTGGGTTGAGGAAAACTGAAATAACAGAAAGGACATACATACAGGCTTTGATTTGAAGGTATAGAGAATTATTAAAGATTCAATATAAATCATTGATACAATGAGAGGAAATAGAGAAAAAGGGCTAGCTAAAGATAACACTGAAGTTGATTGATGAATCACTTTTATGATAGCAAACAGTTAATTTAAGATTATAGTAAGATCATTATATGGCAGATAAATTAAGGAATGGGGAGACAAAAGGCACATCACATGGGAGATAAAAGAGTAGAGAGACAAAGAGGGTACATAAAATGACAGATAAAGGAGTAGAGAGACAAAGAGCACATACCATGGGAGATAATAGAGTAGAGAGACAGAGGGCACATAAAATGACAGGTAAAGGAGTGGAGAGACAAAGAGCACATACCATGCGAGATAAATGAGTAGAGACAAAGAGGGCACATACAATGACAGATAAATAAAGGAGTGGAGAGACAAAGAGGGTATGATACATGGTAGATAAATAAAGGAGCGGAGAGACAAAAAGGGTATGATACATGGCAGATAAATAAAGGAGCGGAGAGACAAAGAGGGTATGATACATGGCAGATAAGTAAAGGAGCGGAGAGACAAAGAGGGTATGATACATGGCAGATAAGTAAAGGAGTGGAGAGACAAAGAGGAGACATAACATGGCAGATAGAAGAGTGGATGTTGAGAGGGCACATTACATGGCATAACATAGAGACTAGAAGGACAAAGAGGGCATGTTAGATTAAGCAGTAAGTAGATATGAATGTAAACAAAACAGCAATAAATCAAAGATAAAGTCAAAGCTATTTTACTCTGATTTCTTTGGTCACAATAAGGACAAACCTTCTCCATGTGGAACGATAAAGATGTGTGTACACGTGTACACAGCCCTAGTTATGTGTGTACATAATCTAACATCCCAACAACAACAAGCAGCACGGCTGTGGCTTGATTCTGTCCAGCATCATCGTCAAATAATCACAAAATTATTCCCATAGTAAATGGTCATGTCTTAGGATCACTATATCCACTGGCGTTTAGTTTTTTTTTTTTTTTTTTTTTTTTAACGGGAAAGTCCAGGGTTGTGTTATACGTGAAAAGCAGGTACAGTATGCTGATGTACGTGTAGTAAACCTGCACAGGGAACTTCGACTAGCAGGTACAGTATGCTGATGTACGTGTAGTAAACCTGTACAAGGCACTTGTTGACTTGGTCAGTTATTTGTGAAACCTTAGTTTAGGTCAAGGCCACCCAAGTGGAATTTTAAAAAATTATTATTGAACTTTAAAACTCTCAAGGCCATCCAAAGTATTCGAACAACAGGTTGGTTTCAATGTTGTCACGGGGCAATTCCAGAAGCTGATTATGTTACCAGGTCATATCTTGGGGCATGAACGTAAAGACCATAGGCGCACAGTTGCATGCACCTCGGGGTGTCAAGGCTCAATTACGTATTAGCCAATGAAATGCTGTCAGGAAATGCTCAGCCAATAGGAGTGCCAGTAACTTGTGCTCAGGGACTGAGTTAGAAAGTTACAGCAACTTTCTGGATAGAGATCTGGCCGAATGGCGCCGGCAACGCGTGGAGCAATGGAGGCCAGTCTCGTGTTAACGACAGGGGCAGGTAGGCGATGGCTGCGGTAGTCATGGTGATGAGACGCCAGCCAAGGATATTTACACCGACATTCAGTAGATCTGGCTGAGGTCAAACCTCGGTGGCGTAGTAATCCTCGTGGCAGTGCCTTTGATGATGGTGTGCTTGTGACGGCGGCAGAGAGCACGAAGATGTGGTTGGCTGTGCTACAGTGCTGACTGTGTCCACTTGTGTGCTGTGAGAAATGTCTTTTGAGCAGTGTACTGCTGTCGCCCCGTGCTGGGCGCCGCTGTGGTCCGACAGCTGTTGTTTGACCACCTTCTCAGTGTCCCGGGAATGATGACTATTGTGTTCACTGCGAGAATAAAAAAGAAAAAAGACACGTTTAGTGATATTACTGGTGACAATGGGACAAGTAGTAATGCCCACTCATAAATGTCCACTCATAAATGTCTAATATCACTGGTAGAAACAATCCACACACATTTAGTAGCGTCCTGTTATTGAACAGAAAGACCATGATATGAGCAGTGTGTTTATGCTAAAGGATTCCATAAATACTAAACAGCAAAATGTTCATTCTAAAGGTCTCGAACAATCAGGCAAAGGAGGAGGGTCACGTGTATGATTTAATGGGGCAGGGGAGGAGAAGTGTTTGAGAGGGGCACGGAGGGGAAAAAGTCAATAAGAGAAAGAAAAAAAAGAACAGTGAAAGCGATACTCATTCTTTCCTTCCTCATTTTTCTTTCGACGTTGATGGGAGGGGACATAGTTTGTGGTCTTTTTGTGCTCTTCTGTTGACCTTTCCTGCTGTTGTGTTTCCTAGTGTTTCTAATATTTCATCGATACATCCCTTCTTGTGGTCGGTCATTGGATATAATGCTCAGGTAGAATATGTTAAGGCTCGTTAACCATTTCATCTATTGTTTGTTCATTTATTCAATGGTTCTGCACTTCTGACTACATCTCTTTGACCGTTCCCTGACATGCGTGTCATTCCCGTTGTGATTATTTTTCTAGTTGCTCTAGGATCTAGCGTCCAAACCTAGCTGACAGCACAACGTTGGATAGAAGATTTGTTATTTAGAGCCCGTTTTACATCTAGTGTTACTTCCTTGGACAGCAGTGGAGATGGGTGTCTGATTATTTGACAAGCTTTGTTACATTTTAAGTCTATCTCTGCTGCTTGTGAATTGTCGTTTGTTACTAACTTCCTAGATATTTAAATTCCTCGACTTATTTTAGTTGTCTGTCGTATAACGTTATGATGGTCTCGTCTTTATGATGTTCATAATTCCTGCCCTGCTGATGTTGATTTTCATGTTGTAATTGGTACCAGTGCCGTTATCAAGTTTCCTTGAAGGTCTATTTTCCTTTGTAGAGACTTACACAGGTTGGTTAGATGTTGGTTTACTTTCAGTATATTAGTTATCTCCCTAATTGTTATGTTTACCTGGTGAAACGGTTTTTCTGGGGCTATGAAAGCTACGTATATATTCTGATTGTATTTTGATGTCCTTTCTGTCAGCTGTTTCAGAGACATAAGTGCTTCAGTACTTCCTCTATATTTTCTGAAAGCCCATTTGGAAGTCGCCGATCTGTAGGTCTATAATTGTTAACATTATCTCTATTTTTTAGGAGTATCACTTTTATAAAAGTAAGGAGCTATCTCTGTGGTGGATAGGGAGACGGTGAGGAATAAAACCAAAGTGAGAAGTGGTTGCCGAAAATAAAACAAAAAGCAGAAGAGAGAGGGAGTGAGAGAGAAAACGAGGGGTTATTTTTAATGTTGGCATTTATTTGTTAACACAACAGCATAAACATACACACATGGAGCGAACGATGGGAGTGGGGGTGGAGATGGAGAGAGAGCTAAATAATAAAAGTTATGGAAATCAGTCTTATAACAGGAGGTAAACTCGAGTTCAAAGGTCAGAGGGAAAGGGGGGGGGGTATTTAGAACTGAGTGACCACGACGAGTGGCAGACAATCACCAACTGGTGACATTAAAGGTGCTGATTGTCCGTTCCCACGCTAAGATTTCCAGAAATGACCACCTGTTTCCTTACTGGCCAATGAGAAGCCCGCTGATCGTTGGACCGAGTTTAGCATAGGGGGTAGCAGGTCTAAAATTGGGAGAGTCTATAATGGGCCTGTAGGTGGGACGACTGGTTTCGGCCTTAGACTTTGGTAACCACAAGAGATAAACAAGCAGGTAATTCATGTGAATGTCGACTTTACAAGCAGGTAGTTCATGTGAATGTCGACTTTACAAGAAGGTAGTTCATGTGAATGTCGACTTTACAAGCAGGTAGTTCATGTGATGTCGAGTGATGGTAAATGAATGTGCGACATTTTATTTGTAAGAATGAGTGGAAAGTACTGGATGGATTTTGATTTAATTTCTACAAATGATCTCTCTCTCCTATCCTCTCGTCTCTCTACCCTTCTCTCTCTCTCTCTTTGAAATTGGTAAATAAACATCGTTGCACGTTTCAATATCTCAGTTAAATAACACCCAAATCAGGTAAATATAACTGAAAATACAAAACCATGAGGATGATGGAGCAACAAGGGCACATGCATTCGTTAGGGTCAGCTCAAAACAACAGCAGGAAAAAAACAAACAAAAAAAGCAATCAAACCAAGACTCTTAACTTCATAAAAGAGTTATAGTGAAGAGCATCGCCGATTGAGTAAAATTTCAATTTAACAACCGTATGTCTGTTGCTCATGATCGGTGTTACATTTTTTTAATTCATTAAAAATTCCTAACTTGGTCATGTCGATGACAGATTGGCGACTCAACGACGCCTACTTAACGGTAACCGCTGAAGAACATTTTTTTCATACTTTATTGCTGACGCTTTTATAAAAATATATATAATATGAAAATAATGGTTATATTACAATAAAATAAATAGAATAATCAAACTAATATAATGAAGCTAAACATGAGCGGCCTATACCGATAACAAGATGCCCCCAACAATATAACCAGTCATCATCATTGAGTGCCGTCTCCACACCATGGAGCCCCATTTCGCTCTGTCTCTTGCTTTTATAGTGCAGGTTGTCATAGGCTGACTTGTCCATCTTTTGATGTTACTCGCTAATGTTAGTCTTGGTCTGCCTCTGCCTTTTTTTCCTTTGTATTTTCCCTTCCAATATTACTTTTAGGCTGCTGTGTAACATGCCCCAAAATGGTTTTCTTTGTCTTGTTTGAATTATGATTAGCAACTCTTTTCAATTTTAGTTATTTTAAGACTTCGTTTTTCCCCCCTTTCCACTCAGAGATAGAGAGAGAGAGAGAGAAATATAAAGATAAATGAAGAGAAAAACGGAGTGCCGTGTGCTACATGCTTACATCACATTAACAAAATCATACAGCAAAACACAGAACTTCCAGGCTGGCATATCTAAAACACTTGCCAGAAAACGAGGCTATTTGTCGATGATTACAGACCCTATGACCTTTATTGTCAGGCCTCTCTGGCTGTATATTCTCCAAGTGTGAACTCCTGTTGTGTGACCCTCTGGACGCAGCTTTTCTAAAACGAGCAAACTTAAAGCGTGCTAGTTCAATGAGAGCCACGGAGAGTTTCTCCCACAAGTATACACCAACTGCAGACAACCATAACACAAAGGTAGCTCAATCACAACACAATGCTGCAGAGGTACGACACTTTTTTTTATGATCTCAGTAGCACAGCTATAAGGCAAAACTTTCCCTATCTCTACGAGTCAAGTACCCATTTTTCAATAGATGTCTGACCCACCCACCCGCCGCTCCTATAATGCTTTGTAAAGAAACTCAATGTCGATGTTAACCTTCACGTTAACCTACCTTTTACTGTATCCCTTTTTGTTATGTTCTGTAGCTGTGTTTATTTAACAACACTCGTTTCGTGTACCTCTAACAGCCCAACTAATTAACTCTATTTTCACAAATGTTCTTACTTTTAGATCTTGATCATTGATATAAATGATCACAGAAAGCAGAAAAATGACTTGAATTAATAGTATATTCAACAGGCGCATCTTTCGAATTAAAAAGGTATTCAGATGCGCCAATAAATGACAAGTATTCACGTCAAATTATAACATATGACGTTGGTGAATAAAGGTCTAAAATCATCGAAGCTTCTCGTTGGTGAATGGCTACCAGGCACTCCATGTAAAATATAAAAGCAAAGCTTATGTGGGGTTTTGTATTGTAGAGACGTTCTTGGGGAGGGGAGGGCTTCAACAAACTTCTGATTAAAATTTTCTCGCGGTTTTCTGAACTTGAAGACATCACAGAAAATGTGCGAAGAAATAAGCAGAAGAAACAGTTAAATTGGAAATTATATATTACGTAATAGGCACAACAGAACAATAACGATGCACAACAGAACAATAACGATGCACAACAGAGCAATAACGATGCACACCAGAGCAATAACGACACACAACAGAGCAATAACGACACACAACAGAGCAATAACGACACACAACAGAGCAATAACGACACACAACAGAGCAATAACGACACACAACAGAGCAATAACGACACACAACAGAGCAATAACGACACACAACAGAGCAATAACGACACACAACAGAACAATAACGACACACAACAGAGCAATAACGACACACAACAGAGCCATAACGACACACAACAGAGCCATAACGACACACAACAGAGCAATAACGACACACAACAGAGCAATAACGACACACAACAGAACAATAACGATACAGTAATGAATAGAATATACATAGATGATGGATATGTTTTGAGAAGCAACAAAGAGAAATCCAAGACATGCTCTTCTATGGAAATATCAGGATACAGAAAAAGATGGAAAACCTAGAGACTCTAAGAAGAACATTTATAAGAGAAGCAAAGTTGGCAGGCATAGACTCATCAGATAAGTTCGAACATCTCACCAAGAAGGGAGATGGATGGCGAAATACACTACAAGTCCTAAGCGACGTCTAGCGGTGCTGTAAAAATCAAGAATGAGTAAGATATAGTCAAACAGTAAAAGGTAAGATTGCACATGAAAAACATAAATGGCCCGAATAAACTTGTCTAGAGAAACAGTCGGAGACACTTACCTGGTGGGCGATCGTCTATGTTTGTGCGCCAGTGATTCCACATCCGACCTCCTATATGGCTTTTCAAAATCATAGTCAATGCTTTGGTTATCTCCTTTTGAAGAGGAGGAACAAGGGGCAATAGAAGATGAGGGAGGAACTGATAAGGAAGATGTGGATGGCAACTCTGGCATCACAACACTGTGGTGAAGCTGCTTATTGGTGCATGTTTGCAACCTTTGTGGTGGATCGTCCACAGTTCCTCCAGCATCCAGGATGTGGAGGCTGTCAGAGCCTTTCAGCAGGTGCTTGGTATTCAGTTTGTTGATATCCTGCTGCTCCTCGTTGCTGATCTTGATGCTGGATGAGTTGGATGTGGATGAAGGGAGGGTTGTGAAGATGTCTTCACATTTATTGTTCATGTTATTGATATACCGATGCTCCTTCTCCGCGCCATGTTCTCCAGTTCTGCTGCTGTGTATGATGCTGCTGGAGGTACGATCTCTTTCGAAGGAGGAGAATGCAAACAGCGATGATAATCAAACTGAGAGGAATTCCACCTCCAAGGCAGACAATCACCAGGAGCTGGGCGGTGCTCAGATTATCTTCGGGCACATCCTCTTGCTGACTTGACCCAACCTGACCAGGTGGGTCGCCGTTGACGACGGTCGTTCCTGGATGGTTTGTGGACACTCTTTGATAACTGCTGCCCTCCCTGGAAACACTTGTGGTGACGGCGCCCTCAAACAGGAGGCAATTCTTGCCCCAAAACCCATCTGGGCACGAACACGAATAATCAGCTAGAAGATCTTTACAGATGCCCCCGTTGAAGCAAGGGTTGCCCTTGCATTCGTTTATTTGTAGGCTACAGTCCTTCCCTTCGAAGCCGGAGCGCAATGGCAGATGAAGTCGTTAACCGAATCAGTGCATCGACCACCATTTGCACATGGACGCATCTCACAGTCGTCGACGTTATCCTGGCACAAAGTTCCCACAAATCCTGGCACACATTGGCACCGGAAGTCGTTGACCAGGTCAATACAGACGCCATTGTTAAGGCACGGTTTCTGGTGACAGTCGTCGTCATTGTTCTGGCACTCGGATCCACTGTAACCAGCGGGACAAACACAGCGGTAGCCGTTCAACTGATCGATACACCGGCCACCTATGCGGGGGAAAAAATAAAACAAGCAAAATATAGTAGCCGATAATAGCCACCAATATCTAGATTGTGATGGCTGAGGAATAAAACAAGCAATTCTACATTCTATTATAGAATACATCGTTGATTGTAGAGTGAAATAGGAGCTCTCTTTTTTAAATTAAGGATTTAGCGAATTTGATACAGGATTTTTATGGACATTTTATTTTATTTATTTATTTATTTTTTTGCTTTCGCCAGTTTTTTTTTTTTTTTAAAATCTCCGATGAAGTCCCTAAAGATAAGGAACATAAGTTTACGTGTTAATCCGTTTTTCCCTGGCAGCCGTGTGCGCAGGGGTCCTACGCCGCACAGGCAGATAACTCCGTCTTCGGAGGTACTCATATTATTTTTTCCATTTTTTTCCGCCCATGAGAAATTGACGTTTCAAGCCCAGCCTCGCTGCTGAGAACAGAGACAAATTATAAATAAAAATTCCAATTGGTGCAACCGGGATTTGAACCCACAACCTCTCTGTCTCGAGGCCAACCAGTCCCCCTTATGGAGATTATAAAACAGTGAACAGTTCTCTTAAACCATGAGGTAATTAAGGTTGATGTGTGTGTGTGTGTGGGGTGGGGTAGGAGGGAGGCGTTGTCAACTTAGCAACTTAGAGAATGACATCAGTCGACATACTGTTGGATTGCCTTGCTATTTCTCTTATATTCTTTATCCTGTACAAACATAGTTATCTGCCAAATATTCTCCCTTATAGATTTCCTCCTATATCCCCCACCCCCCTCACTCTCAAAGTGTGCGTAACAGTGTGTCTTCGCTTAACTGAGTGAGCCAAACTTGTAGCTGAACCACGTCTGAATTCCCATGGCGGGTACAGGAAAACACAATTTTAGCTTAAATGATGGTCATTGCTCTGTATCAAGGCATGACAATCAATTCTAGGAACATATTAACTTTAGACTGGTTCGTGCCAATTGTCAAAAGGTGGTGAGAACAAACTGACTGCGCTTGTAGTACATCTATATCACGACCTATAGTTGCAGGCCAAAGTCAAAGCAGTCAGATATGAACAACAACACAAACAAACAAACAAACAAACACAAAACATGGCGTTAAGTCGATGACAGAGCCTCTATACACAATAACCAACCAATCATTAGCCAATCAACCAGCCTACCAACTAACTAATCATCATCGAGTGCCGTCTCCGCAACGAAGGTTGGCTACCATGGAGCGCCATTCTGCTCTGTCTCTGATGGTGCAGGTTGTCATATGCTGATTTGTCTATCTTTTGATGTTACTCGTCCATGTTAGTCTTGGTCTGCCTCTGCCTCTTTTACCTTGTATTTTCCCCTCCAGGATTACTTTGAGTAGGCTGTTGTGCCTTTTAACATGGCCAAAAATCGCATTTGTCTTGTTCTAATTGGGTTTAGTAGTTCTCTTTTCATTTTTAGTTGTTTTAAGACTTCGTCATTTGTTTTCTTTTCCTTCCATCCAATTCTACCTATTCTTTTATATATATCCACATTTCAAAGGCTTCAATTCTGTTCTGTTTTCTTGTCTAATGTCCATGTTTCTGCACCATATAGGAATATTGAGAAGATGTAACATTTTGCTATTCTTAGTTTTAGCCCTGGTGTTATTTGTTTTGATGTTAGTATGTTCTTCATGGCATTAAAATTACTTGTTGCCATTCCTATTCTTTTGTTTATTTCAGTTGTACATTTTCCATCACTGGTTATAGTATGTAACTAATCACCAGCCAACCAAATCACAAAATGCGAAAAGGCGTGTCGTGCTATACCTCACAGTTATTCCCCTCTACCGCCCCTCTTCCAAACACTGCAAGCCAGTTCTATATTCTCTTTGTACTTGAGAAACTATCGCCTGCCCCTGAGACATGCTCCCTTTCAATTCTATGACAGAGATGAAACTGGATACTGTGAAATTTGCAGACAGGCATATAAAGTGCAACTGGTGAAAACAATGAAATCACTTTTTTGGAGAAGATTACATTACGGGAGAATACTTCAGATAGACTGCATTAACAAAGGAAACAACACAGCGTTAAGGGGACTGAAAATAAATGGAAAAAAGTTAAGTTACTTTAATTGAACAACACAAATTGACTTACTTAAGCTATTTCAGTCGCCATGACGACATTGAAAGAGCAAAATGGAGGATACAGTTCAAGGAAAGCAGATCTAAAAGACAGATGGGTCAAGAAGTCAAGGACTTCCTATAAATAAAACTCACAGACACAGTTAACACAGCTACAAAACGTGAAAACATTTAGCCTTTCAGCGGTGTCCTTATGAACAGGTTACATGATGGTGGTGTAATATTGCTATTAGACAAATATACTTTCCTTCATTTCAACTCCCTGGGGAGCACTGCTTCAACAAACACTTTGATGATATTTTTTTTTTTCATTCGCCAGCTTTTACCACTGACGAAGTCCATAGAGACTAGGAACTGAATTTTGCATATTAATCCATTTTTTCCCTTGCAGCACAGCGGTCCCTCACAGCACAGTGGTCCCTCGCCGCACAGGCAGATAACTCCGACTTCGGAGGTACTCTTTTTTCCCGTCGATTAATAATTCACATTTCATGCCGGGCCTCGCTGCTGAGACCAGAGGTGGATGTCGCAGAGAGAAATCATAGATAAAAATCCCAACCAATGTAGCCGGGATTTGAACCCACAACCTCTCTGTCTGGAGGCCGGCGTCTTGCCGGTATCATATAAAGATGTTCTTAAAGAGAAGTTTATGTAAGAAAGATAAGTAAAGTAATAAGTAAAGGTTCCCTCCACGCCTTGCTAGGCCTATGGGGAACATAGTATTAGTGACCATATTTTTCTATGACCACGGCACATTTTTTGGTGATGTGGTCGGTATTACGCCAGGCCACCTTTACTTCCCAGAAAAATCTCTGGTACGCATTTTTAGAGGCTGGGTGAACCCCGAGCCTTGTCAGTGCAAAAAAAATAAATCCGCCACTGCTGAGGATCGAACCCGGACCCTTTTGGTCAGGAAGCGAGCACACTAACTACTCAGCCACTGAGGCTGCAAGAAAGATAACCGAGAGTGTAAAAAAAAAAAAGAAAAACTCTTACCATTTAGACATGGCAATGATTGACATTCGTTGACTTCGGTATCACAGTTGAAGCCCTTATATCCTGGCCGACAAAGACAGTAATAGGAGTCCTCATCCTCGCTACAAGTGCCGCCATTCATGCAAGGGTTGGTCTTACACGAAACAGCTTCCTTCTCACACTGACGTCCGTAGAATCCTGGAGTACACTGGCACTGGAATCCATTCCCAATGTCCTAGAAAAAGTCAACAATAATTTTAACATTGATGATAGTCGACAATTATTTCAACACTGTTGATAGTCAATAATTTCAACACTGTTGATAGTCAATAATTTCAACACTGTTGATAAGTCAATAATTTCAACACTGTTGATAGTCAATAATTTCAACACTGTTGATAAGTCAACAATCATCTCAACACTGCTGATAAGTCAACAACCATCTCAACACTGCTGATAAGTCAACAACCATCTCAACACTGCTGATAAGTCAACAACCATCTCAACACTGCTGATAAGTCAACAACCATCTCAACACTGCTGATAAGTCAACAACCATCTCAACACTGCTGATAAGTCAACAACCATCTCAACCACTTGTGTTAAAGTAGACGCTGTTTAAAACGGTCTTCCTTGTCAAACATGCACACAAGTTACTGTATATATTATTATAAGACAATTATCATTGTCCACTAGTAGGTCAGATTCATTTGGCTGTTTCTTCTGGCTTCGTCCTACTACTACTCGTTTGTCCGTCCGCTCTCCCAAAACCACAAGAGTTATAAACGCCATTTTAAATATGGAAATAGGTAGAAGAGACAGCAGCAGCAACAATAGTACAACTTTTTTTATATTTGCGTTCGACAGCCTCTAACGTAGTCCCTTGAGACTAGGAACTGAATTCTGCGTGTTAATCCGTTTTTTCGCTGGCAGTTAAGTGCAGAGGTGTTCCTCGCCGCACAGGCAGATAACTCCGTCTCCGAAAGTACATATTTTGTCCGTCGATGAGTAATTGACGTTTCAAGCCAGGCCTCGCTGCTGAGACCAGGGGGTGGTTGCCGCAGAGAGAAATCATAAATAAAAAATCCCAACTGGTGCAGCCGGATTTGAACACACCTCCTCTCTTTCTTGAGGTACGACGCCGGCCAGTTTGCGCCTGTATTGACCTGGTCAACGACTTCCGGTGCCAATGTGTGCCCGGATTTGTGGGAACACAAAAAAACCCAGCTAGAACAGAGCGGCGTTATCACAGATTATTAATTTTAGTGAAGACATTTAGCTTACCTTGCAGAGGCCGTTGTTGACACAAGGTTTAGTCTTGCAGTCATCAATCTCACGCTCACAGTTCACTCCGGTGTAGCTGCCCTCACATGTGCACGTGTAACTCCCTGGTCCAGTGTTGGTGCACATGCCCCCGTTCCTGCACGGCTTGTGATGGGTGCAGAAGTTAAGGTCTGTTAGGGAGAACAAAGAGGTCACAATAATCTGGTTACTAAATAACAGAGTAAGGGTGGTTGGGTGGAAAGTGCGGGGGTGAGAGGGTGTGTCCTCCTGAAAGGCGTCCTCTTCTGATAAGATTCTCAGAATAAAGCGTTTCCTATTCTATCTATTGTCCTTTCGAGCCGAAGACGGCACATAGGGCAAAACGACAATCTCAAAAAACAGAAATCTTGCGTGCCAAAATGGCACACATTGCAGAGATCACTGCTTCCAAAACTTATAGCTCTGTTTCCATAACAATACTTTTTTACAATGACAGCTTGTCAAGTCATCGATCAACCTCCTTAGTCGCCTTCTTACGACATGCCTGGAAGGTCACAGTGTCACTATTCTTTACTTTCCTCATAATGAGGCCCCGGTAACACACAGGAGGTTTCCTATTACAAACCTAAAAACATTAACATGATTTTAATGACAAAATCAACGTCTTTGAACCAGAATGGACAAATAAGCTTTGAGTGTTTCTTAAAAGTATAATGTTGTTGTTAACATTCGCCCGATGACTAAAGTGTTCTAGAGTATTCGTAGACTAGAATTCCTCTTCGTCATCCGCCCTTAAAAGGACGTTAAGTGGGCGTGTCTGCATTGTGTTGTGGTTTGCAGTATAACTGTTATATTTGCGCCTTTCAGCCCAACACTTCCAACTTCAGCACGACATTTTGAGTGTCGGGTTGTCTTCCCTCTTCGATCCCTGCTCGCTTGGCCAGACTAGACAGGTTAGTCTGTTACTGGAGGCACCACAGAGAGGTGGAGCAGGGTCTGGATGTTTTGGTTCACCGATCCTGCACAAACCATCAGCTGTGGGTCGCTGACAACTTCCAGCTCTGGTGCTGGGAGGCGCGCCTTCGTCTCCAAAAGTGTAATGAAACCAGTTAATAACTTGTCCATCAATAAGGCAGCATTTTTCGCCATTACATACAACATAACGTGTGTATTCATCAAATACCAACTATATTCAAACCATTAATAATACATTTTCATAAATTTCCTGTCAATTTTTAAAATTAATTTTCAACAACATCCTCACATATTATTAATTAATTTAGTTGACATCTCTCATTATTTTTAAATTGATATTCACAAACATCCAGTCAAGATTTTTTAAATTAATTATCACCAACATCTTCCCAGATATTTATGAAATCACACACACAAACACACACACACACACCTGTCGCATCAATAAGGAATGACAGTCCAACTCCACCACACACCCAACTCGCACATACAAACAAACAACAAGAACTGACAACCTGGCTGGAAGTGTTACCTTGGTTACAGAAGAGACCGCCCCATCCCTCCTCACAGTTACACTGCCATGGTTTCTCACAATGCCCTTTCTGGCATCCCGGATAAGGGATACAGTCTTTGCAGAACTTGCCCTGCCAACCAAGGCGACACCTGTGGGAATAGTCAACTGGTAGTTACGATCCAAAGGGCGCAATTCAATAGGTTTCTACAATGAGCATTATCCGAGACGCAACATGCTTATATAGAATATGTTATTTTCATACATGTACGACGATAGAAACATACAAAATAGGCTAAGTCAAGAGGGCAACAATTATACAGCACAGCATGTATACAGCAGTACGTAAAGGGTGTACCGGTAGTACTATTATACGTTCATGGTCATATTTATGGGTGAGATGTTTAGCACCACGCCCTGTCCTCCTATAGAAAGGGTCATGGTATAGAAATGTATGTAAATGCATCACAATGAGAAGCTGCAGTAAAGCCGATTATGAAGAAGGAATTTTAAAAAATGTCGGTTACAGCTTTACGCATTACAGAGCACTTACATTTGGAGCCCATTACTAGCTCTCATGACCTCCCCAAACTCGTCGCTCTAGCTAGGCCAGTCTTTCTGGATCTTGACACAACGGCTAGAAGTTGAGTCCTTACATTCTAATTTCATATTTTTTTTAAATATATATTTTATAATTATTTAGCTATGCCTTGTATTAATCTTGCCAACTCATGTCTTCCTTCTCATTTTATTTGTTTCTATCTTGTCAAAGTTTCTTGCTTCTGCTTTTATATGTCTTCTACCTCTTCTGTTGTTGCAACTTGTTAACTCTCTTGTTGAATGCTTATTTGTCAGTAGCCGAGTTAAGTATTTATACCAATTACTTTGTTGTCTCTAGATGAAGCTTATGTATATTACTCCACCAGTCATTTTGCTAATTTCTTCACTTGTCTCTTCATCATCATCATCATTGAGTGCCGTATCCACATGGTTGGCTACCATGGAGCGCCATTCCGCTCTGTCTCTTTCTTTGATGGTGCAGGTTGTCATAGGCTGACTTATCCCATCTTTTGATGTTACTCATCCATGTTAGTCTTAGTCTGCCTCTTTAACTTGTAGTCTCTTAGTACCACATTCAATATTCTTTGACGATATCTCATTCAGAAGTGCTGTTAAAGTTCGACAACGAAAGCACAGGGTTGCCACAAATACTCACTTCTTTATTGTGCTTTCTTTAACATCACGTTTTTCGTTGACTCATATACACTTGCTATATTTATCTGCATACTTACTTGCACTCGTTGGGCTCATCGCACAGTCCATTGTCTGGATCACAACCTGGCAAGCAAATGGCTGGGAACAGAAATAAAGTTACATTTTAAAATTAAAGAAAACGCAAAAGAAAACAAAATATGTCGTGAAGTGTAAAACATAAAAATGCATGATGTGTATGTGTGTAAACAAATAACAAATTATTCTTTCAAAGGGCATCTCAAGACATCACTGCGGTATTCAGAAACGATTTCTATAAGTGCGTGAAACTGACGGTTAAGTAAGTATATTCAAGGTAGATAAACCAGTCTAAGATAAACCAGCTAGACTTTAAAACACTAACAACAGTCGCGGATATACCCGTGAACTGTTCGCTTAAAAATGTTTGCCAAGGTGTCAATTATCATGCAGGAGCGTCCTAAACTTGTCAGTTATCTTATAGGTGTGATAACAAATCTAGTGGAGGCTTTCCGCTCATGAGCACTCACTAGCAGACATGCATGCTGGCTTGATGTTTGTCGAAGGAGGGAGGCGAGGAGTCAATAAATAAAACAGAACCCAGGATAAAATTGTGAAGTGGGCACTGGGATGGCCACCGACTTTGTACCAGAGCTTCTCGCATCCTATCTTAGTTTAGTTTTAAAAGTAAAAAAGTAAAGTACCCCCCGTCACGCAAGTGGCGTATAGGGAATATGGTGTTAGTGACCCTATATTTTACAGACCTTCAGCACATGATTTTTGGGGTAATGTGGTCGGTATTACGCCCGTGCTGCTTTACTTTCCCAGAAATAATCCGGTACCCATTTAAGGCTGGTGAACCCGGAGCCGTCGGTTGGGATCGAACCCTACCCCTTGTCCGTAGTAGTCCAGTTCACTAACCACTGAGCTATCGCGGCTCCCACTAATTTTTAGGGAATTAGTAAAACCCAGGTGTCCTCGCCAGGGAACGAACCCCGGCTGTTGCCGTGGTAAGCCAACCGCGTTTAGTTTTAAAGAAGTCCTATAATTCTCATAGATTTAGTGCTACTGTTTTAACTGGTGGCTATTGTTGGTGCATTAAATGGTCGATATTGTTGGTGCATTAAAGCTTGGTTATGCATTAATTGTCGCTGACGAGATGTTTCCCTAACGAAATGAGAGGCGATGATACCTAACTATTATTTCTTCTAGCTCTTAATTACAAGTCGGACCCTACGCATTTATTTTTAAAAGTGTTCTTTTGGTGTAACTCGAGCCGCAATATAACGTAATCATTGGTTTTTTTAAACATAAGATCGTTATGGTCACATGTCAACAGTTGATGAGCCACAAGAACACCGCTGAATACACAAAGCTCCACCGGCCGCTCGGGCAAATCACAACGCCGATTACACAGTGCGGTCGAGAATTCTTGGCGGTTACCCAAATCTGGAAAGTGATTCCCGGACAGACTGTCTTAATCCAGATGTTAAATTGCCCGCTGTTGGGAGTATCGTTGCATGTCTGTGATCCACAAATGCGATCATCCCCGTAACGGTGTAACAGTAAGGAAAAAAATTCACCAATGAACGTGACTAGCAGCCAAGGGCCTTTAAGTAACCTCATAGCAGGCATGAGCACAACGTTAAGTCACCGTCAGGAGACATTCTATATTATTTGTGAACCCACAACCATACGTCAATCTCTATATTTTCAAGATAAAAAATACCGATGAATGTTAACACAAGTTTCGTCCACGCACAAAAACGTGTATTAAGGTCGGCACACACACAGCCTCGAGAAGTGTTACTTCCGAGTTGTGGCGACAGGTAGGTAGGTGGGTGTGTGCATGAACGTGCTGGATGGATCGCAGATATCCCCGTTTCTGGTCATTATGTGTTTTCCGTGCCTACCAGATTGAAAATTCAGAGAATTCTTTTTTGGGATTCGTACCCTAACGGTCGCACCTACTTCCAACTCATTTTGTTGTACTTTAAAAGTACGGTAAGAAAAAGAAATGGATTACGCAGTAATAAATGGTACACAGACAATAACGGAAACAAGCCAATCATCAGAGCCGACAAACAGTGCTTTTTTTGTTTGTTTGTTTTCGTCCGCCTATGTTGGCCTGTCCTGAGTGAACCAGATTTTCAACAGTTGTCCGATGTTTAAATTCACAATTTGTGGGTATGGATTCATATTCTTAGTTAAGTCTTGCGCGCGCACACAAACACACACGGAGACCCAATGATACCACATTAGCGTTGCTGGAGAAAACATACTAGAACTGGAGCAACAACAACAAAAAAAGAACTAATAAGCGTCGCTATGAAGGGAACAATATTCAGCTCACCGTTTCCCATTCGTTGGTGTCTGCGCCAACAAAAAGCTCTTTATTTCATTCACCAATCATTGTATTTCCGTCACAGCCTGACTTACTGTGATACTTAGCGCGTGTTTTACTTAACCAATTTTTAAAATACAAAATTACCAACAAAAATATTTAAACAAATTTAATTTAAACTGAAGAGGAAATAATCATTTTGAAAAAGCTTAGCGTGAGCTGAAAACAGGAATAAGAGAAACAAAATAAACTTTATAACGTAAAACTCTTTCGTCTGGAAAGATCATTTCAAAATAATGAACAAGATAGTTTACTCGGTGGTAAAGAATAGACAAATCCACCCTCCTACCACCATTAAGGTAGAAAGTAGCCCTCTGCTTAAGGCTAACAGAACAGGTGTCGGATCTGAACGTAAGGATTGGGTTCAGACAAGGAAAGCAGATTTGGCCTCGACAGAATGACCTACGACTGAAGGAAGGCCCAAGCGAAGATGTAGAGCTTAACGGGAAAGCGGTACAATAGCTGGAACATCTGTCCATTATAAGGTGCCGCTGGCAATGGACGTCTTCGAGTGGTCTGCAACAAAGATGAACGATGAAGTCAAGGGTGCTGGAATGAGGCTGAGCGCGTCAACAAATCTTTGACAAAGGTTAGTGCAAGAATGGTGTTTATCATAACGAGACGGTCTTCTTAGGAAGAACATAACCGTAGGAAAAACATGTCACCGTGCACCAATCACAGACATATGGAATACAGCAGGAAAGTATTACAGTACTCCCACAGTTATCGCGGTTAATAGGAACTAGAACCGGCCGCGATAAGTGAAAAACCGCGAAGTAGTGTCACCATCTCATTTTTAACATACGTACATTTTTTGTGTATGCATAATATCAATAAGTGTATATGAAACCATATAAGTGCATATGTTATCATTAGAACATTAAAGAATAGTTTCAAACATGTAAATAAAATAATAGTATAAATAACATACATAAAATAATGTTTTTTTTTAAATAATAATTCCTCAATTTTGATTTTTGAACAATCCGCGATGTACTGAGGCCACGATAAATGAACCGCGAAGTAGCGAGGGATGACTGTACATGAATTAGCTTCGATAAAAATATATATCATTGAGTGCCGTCTCCGCATCGAAGGTTAGCTACCAGGAGCGCCATTCCACTCCGTCTCTTCCTTTGATAGTGCAGGTTGTCATAGGCTGACTTATCCATCTTTTGATGTTACTTGTCCACGTTAGTCTTGGTCTGCCTCTTTTACCTTGTATTTTCCCTTTCAAGATTACTTTTAGAAGGCTGCTGTGTATTTTAACATGCCCCAAAAAAACGGATTTGTCTTGTTTGAACTGTATTTAGAAGTTCTCTCTTCATTTTTAGTTGTTTTAAAACTTCCTCGTTTGTTTTTTTATCCCCTACCCAATTCTACGTATTGTTCAATATATCCACATTTCAAAGGCTTCAATTTTCTGTTCTGTTTTCTGTTCCATGTTAATGTCCGTAAATACTTATATATATATATATTTCAAACACGGGACAAAAGCATCCACAATCAACAAATGTTAAATACTTCATAATATTTGGTAATATTTCAAGTTTACTTTTTTTTTTCAACTTATCAAATGGTGATCTCGTGTCCTGTTGTGCTTATTATTATTATTAAATCAGCATTTTTCTCAGTAATAAATTCTTGAAATCCGCACTTTTTAAACTTATATTTTACCTGAGTCAGTATCGATCTTAAATTCCCGGAGTTGTTTATTTATTTAAAAAAAAATGTAATAGCAATGTCCCGTGTGTGTGGGGAGGGAGAGAGAGAGTGAGAGAGAGAGAGAGAGTGATAGAAAGAGAGAGTGAGAGAAAGAGAGAGTGAGAGAAAGAGAGAGGGGCCGTTTTTATTAATATGACAGTAAAATACTCAGATGAAAAATACCCCCGCTAAATATGGCGGTGTAGATTGGGGGTAAGCATTTCATTGTCCACTGGGGGAAAAAAAAATATTTTGCAGTGAACATTGTGTTCAATAGGGGATAACTGGCATGTCAATGGCTCTCAATCGATGGGGTTCGATTAGTACCCGGAGTGTTGAAGAAAGGAATGTCGGCATACATGAAGAGTAAATAATGGCTGGTGGAGTGAATGGAACATCGTGAATGTTCTCAATGTATGTGTGTTTGAGTGGTTCAATGAGTAAGAAAAATGAATGCCACTGGGTGAATGAGCTTTTTAGAGTGACTGAATAAGTATAAATGCGCGAGTGAATGTGTGAATGAGAGAGTTAATTGAGTTCAGTGAATGAGTGAGTTCAGTGAGTGAGTTCAGTGAGTGAGTTCAGTGAGTGAGTTCAGTGAATGAGTTCAGTGAATGAGTTCAGTGAGTGAGGTGAGTGAGTGAGTGAGTTCAGTGAGTGAGTGAGATTGTTTGAGTATGTGTGAATGAGTTAGATAATGAGAAAAATGGGATAGAGAGAAAAAATGTATAGATGTTCTAAAATTGTGAGTGTAGATTAATGAGAAAGTAAGAGTATCACAAATGTAGCAAAGTGAGAACTAGAGAGTGATATCACAGAGAATACAAAACACTAAAAGCACACTGACAAGACAGTCAATAAAAGACAACTGGCGCTAACCTGGCAAAGTGTACGTTCGTTATCTGGATCGGACGGATATTGACTTCCAGCGTAATTTTCGATTGGGTCATATAGCCATTATACAACCTAATGTAAACAAATATGGCGGTTCAAATGTTGTAGGTACTTGTTGCAGTGTTCAGTACGTAGAGGTACGCTGGTCGTGGTAATAAGTTTAATTTGATCAAGAAAGTGATTGGTTATTGTCAAATATACGAGAATATGAGAGAGAGCGAAAGAGGAATGGTAGAAATGGAGTTGGAGGGAGTAAGTGAGTGGGAGGGAGTAAGTGAGTGGGAGGGAGTAGGAGAGTGGGATGGAGTAAGAGTGGGAGGGAGTAGGAGAGTGGGTGGGAGTAAGGGTGGGAGGGAGTAAGGTGAGAGGGAGTAAGGGTGAGAGGGAGTAAGGGTGGGAGGGAGTAAGGGTGGAAGGGAGTAAGAGTGGGAAGGAGTAAGGGTGGGAAGGAGTAAGGATGGGAGGGAGTAAGGGTGGGAGGGAGTAAGGGTGGGAGGGAGTAAGAGAGTGAGAGAACGGACAGGGGAGGAACGGTGAGGTAGAGGGGAGGAACGGTGAGGTAGAGGGGAGGAACGGTGAGGGAGAGGGGAGGAACGGTGAGGGAGAGGGGAGGAACGGTGAGGGAGAGGGGAGCAACGGAGAGATGGAGGTAGGAACGGAGAGAAAAAAGGAGGGACGGAGAGAGAGATGGGAGGTACTGATAGGGAGGAGGAGGGTGTAACAGGAAAGGAGGGAGTAAAGAAAAAAGAAGAGGTGAGGGGAGTTAGAGAGAGAACGGGCGGAAATTAAAGAGGGGAAGGGAGAGAGGTAAGAGGATAAAGGGAAGGTAGGAGAGGTAGGAGCAGAGAAATAGGGAGGGAGAAAGAGAGAGAATGAGAGAGAAAGTTGGAGGAATGAAGAGAGAAGTGAAGAAAGGGAGGGTGAGAGAGAAGGGGAAAAGAATATCTGAAAGAAAGGGAGGAAACGAAAATGATGAAAATGTTGAAGATTGGAAAAACTGTTGGGAAACATGATAAAGTAAAGAAGCGGAAATAGATAAATGGTGGGTTACAAGCAAGGACTGACTGATAGGTAAGGTTTCGAATCAAATGAGATGATAAACATTTGGGAGGTGCAGTATTACTTCAGGAATGACGGGGTAGAAGAGCCACAGAAAGACATATGCATAGGGTAGGTTTGTTGACAGAAAAAGAGCGTGAAAATAAAGAGGACATAAAAGAAATATTGGATAGAAAGAAATAAAAACGGTTGGGGAGAAAGAAGGACAAAAATAGACGAAAGGAGAGAGAGAAAGAAAGAAAAGAGAAATAACGAAAAAGAAAAGAATGAAGAAAAAGAAAGGAAGGAAGAAAGAAAGAAAGACAGACAGACAGACAGACAGTCAGAAAAAGAAATAGAAAGTAACTAAGAAAGAGACAGAAACAAAGAGAAAGAAACAGACAGAAATAGAAAGACAAAAAAAGAAACAAAGAAAGAGAAGGAAAGAGTAAAAGAAACAAATGAAAGAAACAAACAAAAGAAAGGGGGAAAAAAAGAAAAGGAAGAAATAAAAGTAAAGTGTGGCGCAGACATGGGCTGTAATAAAATTACCTCTTACCCACAACCGAACTTGAAGCCGATCCCAAACACCCACGGCCCGCCCGCAAGCTAAACTGACCCCATCAGTAACAATCACTAAATACGTTTCTCGGAAACTGCAGGACATCTGTTGCATCGCTTCTCTCTCTGCTGCACGTTGGCCTTCAATAATCGTGTCACCGCGCATTCAAATACAAAAGACGGAGTCCGGGGAGTTGAAGTGCACCTCCCCCCCCCCCACACACACACACACCAAAGCAACTATCTTTACGACACATAGTACCATTGCTGGTGTATGTCGGGGGGCAACGATAGGACCCGAGGGATAAAGGCCGCTTGGTCAAGCAGTCGCCACGACGTCTGAGACTCAGGATTTTTATTTCACCCCCGATAGAAAAAAATCATTTCTGTCTACCGCGGGCTTCGAACACCGTACGTCGTTTTCTGCTTTTCAGCCAGCGGAGCAGTGGTTTTAGCCGCACGGCCACGCGCACCTCACCAGGAAGCAACAAACCCAAGAAACTACACTCCACTACTGACGCCTAACAGACATTATTTCGACAACTTGACTATCTAAACAAAAACTATCTATTAACATATCAATGTTATTCACCGAAATGATTGTGTAATTTCATTACTATTTCAATTTAGTTAAATGATTGTATTAAATAGATATTTAACAAATTAATATTTCGTATACAGAATTGTACACAGAATTAATTTATGGTTAATACAAATATTAAGCAATGTTATTGTTTGCAAACAATACACCCCCCCCCCCCCCAATATACACATATGTTGAAAATCATTTTAAAAAATGAAACCATCTTGATTACAAGTATTCCACCAAGTCCTGCTTCCGTTGATGCATTGTCCACACCTCCATATATTTATTTAACAGATTTATTGTGGTGGGATAAAATAGTGGCATTTGTCTGTTACAATTGTACGTTGCTTGCTTGTGTTCGCCCAATGACTAAAGTATTCTAGAGTATTCGTAGACTGTAGAATTCCTCTTCGTCATCCGTCCTTAAAATGACGTTAAGTGGGCGTGCCTGTGTTGTGGTTTGCAGTATAACTGTTATATTTGCGCCTTTCGGCCCCAATTGTACGTTTACTTTGTCAATTGTTAGAGGCTGCTACTTCCGTGTGGATTACACAGATGAAAACATCCGATAAGAACAATATGCAGTGATGTAACAGCTGCAATCACGTGGTTCAGTAGTTCAAGGACACGTCTGAAAGGCGACAGTCGGCCTAGAGGATTATGGGAAGGGTTATCGGTCTGGATGGAGGGGCTATGTTAACAACTGTTACATCCACGTCAAAACATGGGTAACCAACCAGTCTGACAAATCACTTACACTTATTTTTTTTAAAAGCAAGAGATAAAAGCTAAACTGAAACGTGAGTGTGTTGCTTAGCTCCCCTGTCTGAAACTCTATTGACTCAGTTCAAAATGAGTTAATACAAGTAATAAAGGGTGGGAATTGAGAGAGGGAGGGGGGGTGTGTGGAAGAAATACGACAGAGACACTACATATGATATATCACGATAACCCAATCCCATGAAAATAACAGAACAGATGGTGTTACTAATTATCTATAGATGAAATTATTGCCTGGTGATGAAATTAATGCCTGGTGATGAAATTGTTGCCTGGTGATGAAATTGTTGCCTGGAGATGAAATTGTTGCCTGGAGATGAAATTATTGCCTGGAGATGAAATTATTGCCTGGGGATTAAATTATTGTCTGGAGATGAAAATCCTCAATGAAATGAAGCGTTTGATATGGAGAAATTGGGGGGAAAGGGGGGGGGGAAGGGGAAAAAAAGAGTTTTAAACAATTGAGGACAAACTACAAAATGTAAATACTATCATTCATTTCATGTTATCAATGTTACAAAATATCAGTATCAATAATTTGATTTTATTTTCTCGGTGATACTAAATAATAAGGAATCAATAATGGGCTCGTGTGTAGTAAATCAATGCAGTACTCACCGATATCACAGTACTCTCCGTCCCAGCCGTTGAGGCACTCTTTGGTGCCGTTAGCGCTGCAGGTATAGTGACCGAAGCTATCATCCCTGGGACGACAGAGGTCCGCACAATTAGCGCCGTAGTAATTACTGTCGCACAAGAAGCGAAAGGCGTACTTCAGTACGGTATAGTTGAAGTTGTGCTCAAAGACGATCCAGTTATTTCCAGAGACTGCACTGCGTATCTCCGCCAAGCGCGCAATTAAAATACTCTTGCTCTCTGAAAGAAAAAATGGAAGGAGAAAAAAATTTCGTCATCTCTTCCAAGTCATGGACAGGTCACAGCAGCTAATGCTAGATATATACGAGTGGTCACAGCAGCTAATGCTAGATATATATACCAGTGCTCTCAGCAGCTAATGCTAGATATACATATATACCAGTGCTCTCAGCAGCTAATGCTAGATATATACGAGTGGTCACAGCAGCTAATGCTAGATATATACGAGGGGTCACAGCAGCTAATGCTAGATATATACGAGTGGTCACAGCAGCTAATGCTAGATATAAACGAGTGCTCACAGCAGCTAATGCTAGATATATATACCAGTGCTCTCAGCAGCTATTGCTAGATATATATACCAGTGCTCTCAGCAGCTAATGCTAGATATATATACCAGTGCTCTCAGCAGCTAATGCTAGATATATACCAGTGTCTCAGCAGCTCAGCAGCTAATGCTAGATATATATATACCAGTGCTCTCAGCAGCTAATGCTAGATATATATGAATCTCGTTGAGTGTGTGGCAAGTCCTTGTTACCCCCTCAAATATATTGTTCTAATCAGTAACGAGCCGCAACCAATAACAAGTCGTTAAAAGAGCTGTTCTATCAATGTATGTTTAAAAGGAATCAAAACAAATTGATGGATAGTAACATTTCCAGGAAGTCCATCAAGTGACTTCTCTCTCTCTCTCTCTCTCTCCATTTATATATTTAACAGCATTATTTATATTACACTTCATTCCACATTAATTAATGTAAATATTTTGTGTAGGCAGAGCTCTGTCTCCTTACTCTTCTAAATTCTTGTCATTTATTCAATGATTTCCTGCCTTTCTCAGTAGTAATATTTTTAAAAAGACAAAGCCCCCGCCCTTCCTCTCTCATCAACTATTTCCCGTCATTCAAAAGTAAGACTATTTTATAAATAATATGTTACAAAAGTCTGGCTCTCTCTCTCCTTCCGCCTTCACGAATCATTTATAATTTTCAAAACGAATGATGTCCCTTATGTGTTAAATTATTTGTATATAAACGTAAAAGGTTCATCTCTCTTTCACCACCCCTTCCCGATAGCTCCAGTGATAAACAACAGCACATGCCTCACTGGCGGTGGCATGTTTACATTGTTCTCATCCAGTGCCCTCTGAACTTTTATCTTTCTCTATCCTTGTTTCCCCCGATCACTAATATTTATGACAGTTGCCGAGGCTGGGAAAAACAGACATGAAACACCTTTCGCCCAGGTACGGCTAGTGAGGACAAGATGACGATAACATGACCCCATGACCATCAGTGGAGGCGGAAAGCCGGGTACTGCTACCTGTGACTAGGTACCGACTGCCGTCGAATTATTTTCTCACCTTTTCAACACACCTATGTCGAGGTAAATAACACGTCAGCGGAATCTGGCCCTCGGCAAGTTAACAGGAATCAGATCATGATTCTCCACCTGGCTATAAGAGCAGCGAAACCCGGCGTTCTAAAAAAAATACTTCTCTCGCTTCTTATCACGTTTCTTCCTCATCCTATCAATTTACAATAATACCATTTTCTTGTTTCTTATGAAATCACAAAATCAAACATAATGATGCCAAGCCAAATAGAACATTTAGTTTCTAATGATTTAGAATCCGCAGGCAGTTTTCAATATAAACGCGACGGTGGTTAGACTTTTCCATCTGCGTAAATTAAGTTTTTTTTTTTTTTTCATTTTTAATTACGCGTGTAGTGTTAACCTTCCAGGCATGTCGTAAGAGGCGACTAAGGAGGTTGATGAGCTTGACAAGCTGTCATTGTAAAAAGTATTGTTATGGAAACAGAGCCATAGATTTTAGAAGTGGTGATCTCTGCAATATGTGCCATTTTGGCATGCAAGGTTTCTGCTTTTGAGATTATGGTTCTGCCCTATGTGCCGTCTTCGGCTCGAAAGGACAATAGATAGATAGTGTTGACAAGTAGATACTGTAAACATTTTATTTGCCTAGTATCACTGTGTGTATTTGTTTTTATATACCGCAAATAAGACCAAAATTAAACTATTTATTTCCGATGAATTTTTTGTTTATATAACGTCATGACAATAAACAGTTTGCATACAACATTTCAAGAATTAAAACCAAATAAATATTAAGTTACAGCATTTTGAAGAGGGGCATGCGCTTTGGAACGGACTATAGCTACAACTTCCGCGCATTGTTCATGGTATCATAGGTTGAACGCAACCTACAAGCTCCTTTGCTCCATATCAGTAAATCGCCATCTACTGCAATACCAGGTTACACACGCCATAAGATAGCTTTCATCGACGGCAAACCTTGGCATACAACTGCCGCTGTCAGTTTCCATAAAGTTATCAATCAGCAATAATTCGCCTTACTGCCACAACTTTGGAACATAAAACTGCTCACCACGAAAGAAGTGGACCGGAGGAAAATAATCAGATTGACAAATTGTCAAATGGAACGTTGTAGCTAGACTAAATGTGATGGGACTGACGGAGCAGTGAACACGAAGAACAGGCAAGACATTTTCACACGAGACTAAATGTATTAAACAAGTGAGACGTTTGTAAACATGATACTAAACAACAGACAACGTAATGAGGGAGTAAACACACTTTACTAAACAAAGCAGACAAAACACCGAAAGGGTAAATATAATTAACTAAACAGAAAAGAAAATGGGAAATTAATTTACTAAACATGCATGAGACGATGCAAGAGATAAAACAATTTACTAAACATATAAGATACAAGATTAAAGAAGTTCATAGTGAGATGGTAGCGCATAACAGTGCACAAACAAAGCAGCTAATAAAAGAACAGCCAACATACGGCTACAACACAAATCAAAGTGGGCAGACGAAACACACGAAATGAGATAATAATCGCATAGCTGTAGCGGATGAATATCTTAGCTCGCGTTTAAAAAGCCGTAGGAATAAATAAATAGAGGCCTGTGGATGGCGACGATACCTGACAAGGTTATGAGAGTTCTGCAGATAGACATCACCAACGGGAGGGGACTTAGTATACGGAGGCAAAGAATTATAGCTCACGAAAGGTGGAAGTAGAGCGATCATGGGGGCAAAGAATTATAGCTCACGAAAGGTGGAAGTAGAGCGATCATGGGGGCAAAGAATTATAGCTCACGATAGGTCGGAGTAACGATAGGTCTCACGATAGAGTAGAGCGATCATGGGGGGCAAAGAATTATAGCTCACGATAGGTCGGAGTAGAAAGAATTATAGCCATTATGGGGGCAAAGAATTATAGCTCACGATAGGTCGGAGTAGAGCCATTATGGGGGCAAAGAATTATAGCTCACGATAGGTCAGAGTAGAGCGATCATGGGGGCAAAGAATTATAGCTCACGATAGGTCGGAGTAGAGCCATTATGGGGGCAAAGAATTATAGCTCACGATAGGTCAGAGTAGAGCCATTATGGGGGCAAAGAATTATAGCTCACGATAGGTCGGAGTAAAGACATTATGGGAATCAGCTTACCGACTACAATGAATGATTTCTGGCCACTGTAGCAAGTTGAACACTTGTCACGTGTGGATGAAATACCACGCAGTACCACCTAGACAGGATACCTATAACTACGATGGTTACGTGTGACGGATACCAGAACGCTACCATTAAGATGATACCTACAACTACGCTGGGAATGCGTGCCTGGGATACCTACAATTACAATGGGAATGCGTGTCTGGGATACCTACAACTACGATGGGAATGCGTGCCTGAGATACCACAACGCTACATTGACAAGATACCTACAACTACGCTGGGAATGCGTGCCTTGGGTACCACAACGCTACATTGACAAGATACCTAAAACTACGCTGGGAATGCGTGCCTGGGATACCTACAACTACGCTGGGAATGCGTGCCTGGGATACCTACAACTACGCTGGGAATGCGTGCCTGGGATACCTACAACTACGCTGGGAATGCGTGCCTGGGATACCTACAACTACGCTGGGAATGCGTGCCTGGGATATCTACAACTACGCTGGGAATGCGTGTCTGGGATACCACAACGCTACCATTGACAGGATACCTACAACAACGCTGGGAACGGCCAGCAGTTTCAGAGACGTCAGCTGCTGTGTAGATAACACCATTAAGTGTTGGACGTGTCTGAAAGTATAGCTTAACGGCACACAGTGTGTCGTTCTACCTGCCACTTAGAACAACTAGACACCAACAACACAACACTGTTTTATCTTTCAGATGTCACAGGAACAACTTGGACATTTAACAATGAATGACATTGATGGTGATTACATGTTATTACTTTTCGTCTTTGTCTCTCACAGGACCCGAGCTTTATACTGGTTTTGGATAGACGAAATAAAAGACATAAGAACAAAAACATTTACATTCAGACAACAAACATTCAGGTACGCCCTGAAACGGCAATACATCTAAAGAAGTGACAAACAGTAGGGCAACACATTTAAAGGAGAAGTGACATAAAGTAGGCAATTCATCTACAGATATTAGATTATATTATGCGTACTTTGTTCTCCTGCAATTCTTCAAAGTAACAGCAGATGGACAAAAGAAAAGAATAATTTGCACGTAACTGAGAAAAATAGTAACTATGACCATCTAGTATTTGGTACATCTTTGACTAGTCTCATGATCATCGGGTGCCGTCTCCGCATTGAAGGTTGGCTACCATGGAGCGCCATTCCGCTCTGTATCTTGCTTTGATGGTGCAGGTTATCATAAGCTGTCTTGTCCCATCTTTTGATGTTACTCGTCCATGTTAGTCTTGGTCTGCCTCTGCCACCCTGTATTTTCTTTTCCAATATTACTTTTAGTCGTCTGTTGTCTTTTAACATGCCCCGAAAATGTCATTTGTCTTGTTCTAATTGTGTTTAGTAGCTCTCTTTTCATTTCTAGTTGACTAGTCTAGTTTAGTTGACTAGTCTACACGTTCTAAATTTGAGAAACAACTTGCAGGACAGCGCCACAGAATCTACAGTACGGTCTTGTCAGGTCTGGTCGCTGGCTGGGAATTGAAATAATAAAAGCTTTTGATGGGCGTAGACAGGGGAGATCAGCGGTGTACCGTTAGTTTATAAGAAGGGGGAGACAAGTAGAGGCAAATGAATGTAGTCAGGGGGTCTGGAGTCAAGCATGCTCGTGTTAATGCTGACCTTCCTGGGTACCACTCGTCCAACCGGAATCACCTGTCGAGGGTGTTGATGGATGAAAGCAAGTAACGATAGGGTCGGGGGAGGCGCGGGATGGCGGATGATACTTTCCCACATTCAAGGTATGATCTCTCTCTCTCTCTCTCTCCCTTCTCTATTTCTTGAACCATCTGCTGTACATCTTCCCACGTAGGCGTGCACAAACAGATAGAGGAAAGAGATAACAATGAGAAGAATAGTGAGACGCTGACTACAGAGATAAGATAAGGAGAAAAAGACCGGGAGAGAAAGGGTGACTGTTGCAAAGCACGGTAAACAACGAATGATTAAAACATATAACATAAAGAATATGAGATAATAGGGAGTAGTAATTAAGAAATTAGTACTAGGGTAATATTCTGGAAGGTGAGGAATGCTGCCTCGCATTGTGAGTTTCGATGCTTGAAGCGGCACTATCCAGAAGTCTCCGAACACTTCTGGATAGGCGACAGAGCACATTTGGGTGAAAGCTCGCGTGCTAAGACACCGATTCAAGTCTCGTACTTGGCCTTTACTTAATAAACGACCAAGTCTGACCTTTAGTACAACATCTGTGGTACCCACATGGAACATAAATGTTGGAACCTTGTAATCACTGACAAGGGAGTTGAGGATCAGATAAAAAACAAGCTGGACAAAAACGTTGGCATACGCAATATTCAACCAATCGGATCGCTCATTGAGAATAGTCAATATTGTTAACAGGCAAGGCTTGGATGGACTTGCTATTCAACAAGATAAACGTAGGAAGAGATACAAGAATAAGAAAGATTCTGGAAGTTGAGTCACAAAGGATGGTCTAGCTAGATAATGAATCAGCGGCTACTAAATCGTGAAACCGGTTCTGCAATCTGTATGAAGTGATGATGTAGTAAAGTGTAGTGTTGAAATCACAAGACGAGGCGCCTCAAGGTTGTAAGTCAAGATTAGATGTGACTGTTTTACTGCGATGAGATTAGATTTCATGAAGGTAAAAAGATATTCTTGAGAATACGGGAAATTAAATTATCGCGTCAATGAGTACCTGACGGGATTATTAACGTCCAGGATGTTCTAACATTTTAAATGTCACCCACGATTTCAAGGCAATCGAAAACGGGTGTGGAGATATCTAGAAACATGCGCCTAATAATAAAACATAATAAAAGGATATTAACTGTGGATTGTATATGATCAGCTTTCGCTTCATACCCTACACACCTTTACACGAGTACTATCTGAGAGCGCCGTCTGCCCTTTTCCTGTCGTGATCTTAGTTTACGGTCTAGGCGTGGTTTTAGGTATCGGACGTGTGCCAGTCCTGGCATCGGGAGGGAGAAACACCTGTTGAAGCGGGCTTTGATGTACAGGAGATAATAAACCTACTGCAGTAACTAGAATTCAAAACTGACTATTCAAATCAAATGTACTATCAACCCTTACATATACGTGTGAAAGCTGGAAAAGAACAAGAGAGACAGAAACAAAGTTGAACGTATCTGAAAATGGATATCTAAGGAAAATACTTGGTATAGCGTGGAACGAATTCAAAACAAACGAGGAAATTAGAGAAATCGCCAATCAACCACTAATATCTTCAGTAATAAAGAAAAGACGATGGACATATGTTGGACATGTGATGAGAAGAGATAACCGAATAGCAAAGCAAGCCTTCATGTGGGAAACAACAAGTAAGAGAAAAAGAGGAAGACCCAGAGAGACACTGAGAAGAACATTGCTGAGAGAGGCAAAAGCAGCAGGAATCGGCTCCCTCAATGAGATAGAGCTGCTTGCACAGAACAGAGACAAATGGCGAGATTTGATAAAATATCTTTAAAAGAATTGAAAACTGCTAGAACAAAAATTCAGACAAGAGGAGTATCTTGGTCTACGCCCTACGGGCCGGCAACGGCTCGAAAGGTCAATAGATATATAGAATGTAACTAGAATTAGGTTCAGGTTAACTAAGGTCAATTTTTACACGCTTTTTGTTCAGCAATTTTACACTTTTCACTGGCAGATTGTTGATTCTTTGAGTTAAATTTGGTTATTGAATATATTAATAGTGTAGCTTACAAAGCTCAGTCTCGAGTGCGGCTCACTAAGAGCTCAGTTCCGACTATATTAATCGTGCGGCTCACTAAGAGCTCAGTCCCGACCAGACTATATTAATCGTGTAGCTTACAAAGAGCTCAGTCCCGACCAGACTATATTAATCGTGTAGCTTACAAAGAGCTCAGTCCCGACCAGACTATATTAATCGTGTAGCTTACAAAGAGCTCAGTCCCGACCAGACTATATTAATCGTGTAGCTTACAAAGAGCTCAGTCCCGACCAGACTATAGCTTATAAAAAGCTCAGTCCCGACCAGACTATATTAATCGTGTAGCTTACAAAGCTCATTCCCGACCAGACTATATTGAGCGGCTTACAAAGAGCTCAGTCCCGACCAGACTATTCGTGAGCTTACAAAAAGCTCAGTCCCGACCAGACTATATTAATCGTGTAGCTTACAAAAAGCTCATTCCCGACCAGACTATATTGAGCGGCTTACAAAGAGCTCAGTCCCGACCAGACTATTCGTGAGCTTACAAAAAGCGCAGTCCCGACCAGACTATATTAATCGTGTAGCTTACAAAGAGCTCATTCCCGACCAGACTATATTGAGCGGCTTACAAAGAGCTCAGTCCCGACCAGACTATTCGTGAGCTTACAAAAAGCTCAGTCCCGACCAGACTATATTAATCGTGTGGCTTACAAAGAGCTCAGTCCCGACCAGACTATTCGTGAGCTTACAAAAAGCTCAGTCCCGACCAGACTATATTAATCGTGTAGCTTACAAAGAGCTCATTCCCGACCAGACTATATTGAGCGGCTTACAAAGAGCTCAGTCCCGACCAGACTATTCGTGAGCTTACAAAAAGCTCAGTCCCGACCAGACTATATTAATCGTGTAGCTTACAAAGAGCTCAGTCCCGACCAGACTATATTGAGCGGCTTACAAAGAGCTCCGACCTGACTATATTAGTCGAGAAGCACACAAAGAACACAGACCCGACCAGTCACTATTCTTGATTAGCTCTCATTCAACCGACAAAGACGACTGTCTTGAACTAACCAATGCCCTACACCACGCGTTACTGGACTGTTATATACCACATTATGGGTTATTTATAAATGACAATTAACGGGGGTTTGGGGGGGGGGGGGAAGGGAAAGTAAGAATAAACAGCGTGTGAAGACAGAACAAGAATACTTTAGATCGACAGGTTTAGAAATAAGGAACCACACAGGAATAAAAAAAATAAATAAAACAGAAATAACCACGCAGGAATTTGCAAGGAAAAAAAAGGTAGCATAATTCATTGCAAAAATTAAAATTTTGTGAAATTTGTCAAAACAAACTTTAAGGTCTGTAGACTAGTAATTTCAAGTGAAATCTCTCTGTCTTTAGGTGTGAATTGTGTCCTGGCCTCTGCGCATTCTAAAACTGGACCGAAGAAAGAGCTTTAGTCAACTACGTCAGAGCAGGAGATTAAAGGATATGGAAGTCCTGGATTATCTTCAACACAGAAAATGGAAAAAAAAGGAGGAAGAAAAAAAAAGGGGGGTTGGGGGGGGGGGGGTGGATCTATTATAGAAAACATCTCTCATTAAAAGACGGTTAACCTGGATGAACCATCATTTCCTTGCAACCCCCCACACCCCCCCACACACACACACACAATTAGGTACGTCGTATAGGTGAACATCACTGTTGATGTTTGTGACAGTAAAATATCTACTGTTAGGCTCGAGTCAGATTCAACATGAAATGGACTTTGAATAGCAAGGGAAGTAAGCCGGAATAAGAAGTAACGTGATAAAAAGAGAAACCTGGCAAGGCACAAAGATATCGAAATTAATGAATCCCAGCAGGAGTTAACAGGAACAGGATTGAGTTCCATTAACAAAAATCATCACCAAAGGAATGATGCTTTCCTGGTGCGCGAGATAGACTTCCCAGTTGAGTGACTCTTTGAGGGGATTCATCACAGCACTTTGATCTTTACTGCCAGCTTTGCCACCGGTGCATTAACAAGAGGCTGCAGAAAGCGTCATCAGTGAAAGTAGTTGGGATACAACAGCTTTCTTGCCATCTTCTCTGTTCTGGTCTTCTATAAACAACTGTCGCTGACCTCGTCTGTTGATATCAATCACGAGTCGTCTGGATTAGATACACATCCTACACGCCCATTTTTTTATTTCCATGGTGACCAGTTTCGAATCCGCCTATCGTTGATTAAAACAATAGTTATTGTATAACCACACCCTTGTGGTGAACGTGGCCAGGAGAGATCATATAAGATCCACTGTCACCTGCCATTCATGTCGTAAAATGCGACTAAGAGGTTGGGGGTTGTTTTTGTAAGGCTATTTATCGAGAACATGTATCTATTAGAGCTAGAAATAATTACTGGTATCTGTTATATATTTGTACCGAAATGTGTCATCGCCCAGATGGAGATCGTAGATGAAGAAGAAGAAATAGAAGAATATGAAGTATATTTATCAATGTTCTTTACAAATAGATATAGACAACATTGACATTTGGAGACAAGGTCTTCGTCGGAGCGACGGAGTTCGTGCACCGGAGGTGGAGCCTTCTTCAGTGCTTCGCTAGTGTGTGTAGGGGAAGCTTCTCACTAGGGGACTTGCTGGGGTTGGAATATGAGCACTGTGGTGTTGTCCGTTCTGTAATGAAGACGATGTCGACTTTACTCATGTATCGTTGAAACGTCACTCCTTGATATGATTATTTTTCTCATCTAAAAATCGACTCAATATTTTCAACACTTCGACTTAACCGTTACGGCTGAACAAAGCGGGTGATCTTTACTCTTGAAATTGTTTGTGATCGTGACCTTAATGATGCATCTATTATTGTTTATCGAGTATCCATTACTGGCTTCGACACAAGAAGATTGATTCCAACACATGAAAGAAGTGCGAAGCTTCTCTAAAAATATGATATGAATAGCATGGAGAATAGACTGCAACCGTTCATCTAGGTTAAGATCAGCGCACCTCAAGATAAGAAAGGCTAATTTCTTCCCGGCAGTTGGTAGATATATCAATATCGCTCACATCAGCAGACCTTTGACCTCTCCTGTCTGTCAATACCGCAGCGAGAAAAGCACTCTTTCGTGCCGTAAAGTGTGCACGTAGTGGTGCGACCATCCAATTCTTGCTTTATCACAGGCTATATAAAGCATTCTCATATAGAACATGTGTGGAATTGTTAGAATCGATGCCCTAACCTCTGTGCGGATTTATCTTGTCTTTATACATAGGGTATCGCGACATTGCCATGTCTTGTCCTCAATGGTTTAGATTTGCTATTTGTCTGTGTTAGGTTGGGGGGATCGTTGTTAGTTCACTTGTCTCTGACAGTCTTCATCGTTCGTTACTACAGATCCTAGATATTCAGTTTGTTACAATTTCAAGGTCTTCACCTTTTGACAATGATCATCGATTGGCTTTTTTACTTTGTCAATGGATATTATGTGTTTTCTATATGTTTAGAGAGAGGTAGGCTGTTATAATTTGTCGACAGACTTTACAGAAAGCAAAACAGAAGAAACGTATGATTCCTACCTTGTTTAGGAGTATCCGTAGTTGTATCGTGCCACGCCTCGATAATCATAGAGAAGTCACCCTGTGGAAGAAGAAGCCAGTGTTAGTGACCATCTCAATTAAGTTCATACAAATTACGTTTTTATCAAATGTCATTTGAGAAGTGTCTCTGGTACATGAAAAACCAGACTATCCAAGCGAGTAGGGATGGAAATGGGAAGCTAACTCCGTACTCAAAACTTCCAGGACAAAAATTTATGTGTTGGTCCGAAAACGTGTTGTATATTAGCGACACAACAACGCATCTGCGCTCACCTAATGCTTTTCCGAGAAGGGCGGCGAAGACGACTAGTCATCGTATTAACGCATTACAAATGTTGACAGTGATAGTCACTTGAAGGCCACAGTTCTCACTCCGAGCTACGGACTACAGGAAGTGACTGAATTATTTTCCTTTTACATAAAAAAAGTAAAGAGCCCTGTCACGCCAAATGGCGTATAGGGAATATGGTGTTGCGACCATGATTTTTAGGGTACTATGGACGGTATTACGCCTGTGCCGCTTTATTTTCCCAGAAAAAAATCTCCAGTACCCATATAAGGCTGGGTGAACCCGGAAGCCGTCGATCAGGATCGAACTCGACTCTTGTCCTTTGTAGTCCAGTTCACTAACCATTGCTATCGCAGCTCCATACTTTTACATAGTCTAGCATGTTACCACAATGTAGTTAGATTTATGTGTGTATTTTACATATATTTTTGGTTTTATTTATTGTTCCTGCTTATAGTCTACTGAGCCGAAACGTCGTTCTGCTTTTATTTTGTTCCTCACCTACGTAAAGCCATGCTCATACCACTTCTTTTTTACAAAAATTTTTCATTAATTCTCCGTCCAACTTGGAAGCCCGGTCCGAATATTAATGACATAGTTTATGTGGCTTTATTGAAGGAGTCGACGTTGTGTTAACGTACTGTGCTCTCAGATGTGGTTAATTCAACACCCGCCTCCCCACTAAGGGGAAAACAAAAACACTTCAGGTCATCTATTATTAATCGATATTTGCAGCCTCGATTTAAATGTATTTTCTTTTGGGAGGGAGGGGGAAGGAGGGAGGGGGAAGGAGGGAGGGGAAAGAGGTTTGGGTATTCTTTGGGTAAAGTCCTAGATTAGGGACATAAATTATTTCAGTTTCGAAGAGTATCGTCCTCTCGAGTGCCATTGCACTTTTATTTGTGGTTCTCTAATTAATATGTCATCATCACCATCACGATGTATCATACCGGTTGACGTAAAAATCATGTCCTTCCTCAATTCTCTATGCACAATACATCGTATCCATTCTGTTGTTGACTGCATTTCGAGTCATGACACCAAGCTATCCAGTACTCTCCTCTATTTGTCGTCTGCGATCTCTCCTTCCTTCTATTTTGCCTGTTGTAATCAATTTAAACTTTCCTCTTCTCATTATATGCCCAAAAATGTTGATCGTTTCTTTCTGATGTTTCTTATGAGCTCCCTTTTTGTGTTGGCCTCTTTGAGAATGTCCTCATTGGTCTTTTTAGCTGAATCTGTCATTAGAAGGTCCCTTGTTGTAGAGAAAAGAGAAACAACGTGAGGGTAAACTAAAAGTCTTATGTTCACTAACCCAAACCCAAAATAAAATAAATGCGGTAGTGATGAGTTGTTATAGTATTTGAAACCACTATAGTTTTGTTGTTACGACAACCAAGGGAGATCACTTTAATTAATGTCCCTACACTTTACCATTTTTTGAGGAGCTATCCGTTCAACCTCAGATTGTTTTCCAGATTATATTAGACTTCACATTTTTTAAAGTATTTAAAACTAATTTTTACATTATCTGTCGTGATAAATGTGCATTTCAAGTGATCACTCTCAGTGTTTATCCAATAACTGCTCCCATCTCACACTCTTTAAAGGGGACGCCTATGCCTGGCCTGTGTCGTCATTTAGACTAATCTGCAATAACTGCCGCTCAAAACGTTCGATTTCTTCATAATTTGGAGCACTTGGTTGCATCCCCTGTCCGATCACTCGGCCCGATTGTTCTGTCGGTTCTGAGCAGAATCTTGAATCAGTTGTGGTTCATTAATCGCTGAACTATCTCAGTCGTTTGTGCTGGTAAGTGTCTTTGTTGTGCAACACATTGACGGTACAAGGAATGAGATAAGAATAAAGCAAGCCGCTAATTAATGAAGGTCAACAACAGGCCGATAGTGCCAGCCATGACCTGGTACAAGCAGAAAAGAAACACCGTCGATGAGTTGTAGTGCGTAGCGAGGACAAGCCGAGGGGACAGTGGTTGACGTGTGGTGGAAGTGCCTGCAATGAATGCGGCTAGAGCAGTCAATGGCCTGCTACCTTGTAGCCACGGTATCGATGTGTACAACACAGCTGCTATTGGCTTATCCTTACGCTCCACAACTGGGGACTGTCGATTGGAAATTTGTAGGTTAGACAATGCCTTTAATAACAATCAATGGGACGATGAATTAAGAGTGGGACGATAAATTAAGAGTGGGACGGTAAATTAAATTAAGAGTGGGACGGTAAAATAGGAGTGGGACGGTAAAGTAGCAGGAGGACGATAAAGTGGGGGTGCATTGACTGTATATGCTCGTTCTATTGCTCAGTTTTAAGCAAAACTAGACAGAATTTTATTAGAAAGTTTAACTAGATATAAAGGATCTTGGGAAGAGGGTGAAGTGGGTGGACTATGAAAGGCAAATATAGTCATATAGCGTTTTCTATCTTTTGAGAGTGAAGTGCTTTAAATGGACAGGGTAAGACGTAGCACATTAGAGGTAAGTGAATCAGTGGTATTCCTTGATCCTATTACCTTCATTCTGGGAATCAGGCCAGCAGCTTAAGAGTATCTGACAATAAACCAACGGAAAAGTTGTAGGCACAGAGGTGGAGGAGGGGGCCTTTATGTGTTTGATAAGTAGAAGGAGACGGACACAGACAGCGAGAGAATGTTTTATTTCCCCACAGCGACAACTACCGTTTAAATCGATGAACACAAAGAGCAACTGATCAACTAACCATCGCACTGTCACGAATAACACATGGATCACATACTCGATTATTTAAAAACAAAAAATAAATAAAGCAAAGATAATTGTATATGGCGTTAGCGACGGCCGGCCAGAGAAAGCATGGCGGCATAAAAGAAAAGGCAGACACACAGCAGAACAAGAACAAAACAAGAGATAGGACAGGGAATGAAGGGTACTAGAAAGGCTATGGGCATGCTTTAGTGTGGTAAGCGATCAGCGTTAGAGAAAATGGAAGGTGGTCGTGGTCTGCATCAAGGATGTGGCAATGACACCGGTGGTCAAGGAGCAGACAAAATATGGCACATAAATCTTCAACATTCAATTACCTACTTCAGGACCAGCTTAGTTTGGTGAGGTCCATATCACTACCTATACGACCTTAACTACCAATATATCAATCGAAATTTCTACCAACTAAACAGCCTTAACTACCATTATATCAATTAGAACTGCTACCAACTATACGATCTCAAATACCACTATACCAAAAAGAACAGCTACCAACTACACGCAGATCTTAACTAACTTTACCTGAAACGCTTACAACTGCTGGGTTACAAATTTTCACTTCTTTATAATCGAATCCCTGGGACTGTGTTTACCAAAGCGGGAGTCTGTCGCGTGTGACTACTCGCATTCACACGTGGATAAGCGTAATTGTGTACCAGTGCGTCTGTGAACACGTGAGCCTGGAGGGGAAATGACGAGAGCGTTTCCCCTTCCACTTTTTTTTTTTCAAGTTCACATATGCCTCACCGACGAGAGCTCCACCAGAAGTAGGTCGAATGGACACTTTCTTCTGTATTTCCTTAATACCTCGACCCATTCCTTATTTCAAACCCTCCGCCCCTCCTCACGACATTGTCAGTCATTGTAGTTAAGATTTGCTACTTGAACCTCTCGCGGTGCTCGATCGCGAGTACCGACCGCATCCACCTGCCGCGCGTTCAAAGCCAGATTTCTTTGGCAGGTACCTTTTGGTGTCACGTCTTCTTAATCTCGTGACCTGAAACACCCCCCTCTCCCCATCCACACACACATCGATAGCTTCCTCTTTCCTATCTTCTATTAGCAGTGGTGATATCTCCTTAGTTCTGACAAGGAACAGACTGCCATTTAGCATATATGATTTGCTTATTTGGTTATGGAAGGCCCCGGCATCACTGCAAACGAATTAAAATCCACAATTGCTCAACCGCCCGTGCCAGCGCAATCATCCGAATTAATATCTCATCTCTTTTTCTTAGCAAGTGAAAAACAGAATACTACCCTTTTACGTGATAAAAGGCCACGGAGACGGAAATACGAATATCCGAGCATGCTGGCAGTTAAAGTTGACAGTAAATACGGCCAAATATATGAAGAAAAAAAAATACAACCTTTTGTACCCTATAGCTGCAAAACACAGAGATATAGCTCTGGTACAGTTAAAGCCTGGTACAGTTAAAAATGATTGCGTAACAGATTCGTGGCTGAAGGGAATTTATACCCAAAGGAAACCAGCTGTGTTTACGCGTACAACGTACTGTAATATAGCGCCACATTAATGGGAACACACCATTACAAGTACAACGGAGTGTTATATAGTACCACATTAATGGGAACACACCATTACAAGTACAACGGAGTGTTATATAGTACCACATTAATGGGAACACACCATTACAAGTACAACGCAGCGTTATATAGTGCCACATTAATGGGAACACACCATTACAAGTACAACGCAGCGTTATATAGTACCACATTAATGGGAACACACCATTACAAGTACAACGCAGCGTTATATAGTACCACATTAATGGGAACACACCATTACAAGTACAACGCAGTGTTATATAGTACCACATTAATGGGAACACACCATTACAAGTATACACACGCAGCGTTATATAGTGCCACATTAATGGGAACACACCATTACAAGTACAACGCAGTGTTATATAGTACCACATTAATGGGAACACACCATTACAAGTACAACGCAGCGTTATATAGCACCACATTAATGGGAGAGCACCTTGCGTTTTTGTTTATTCGCCATCAGCACAAATATTCTCATTACAGATAAAAAATTATTTAAAAATATATTAAACAGTCAAGAAATCAATTTCTGATGTAACAATAAATCAGCAAAATTAGAATATACTCACGAATGGAGTAAACGGCGGGTCAAAAATCTTGCCACAGAAGTTTCAACAATTTAACTTTATTAACTTTTTTTTTGTATTAACAACCAACAGTTGTATGGCAGACAATCAAAACAAGTGGAGTTTAAAAATCTAGGAAGTCTAGTGATAAACGATAATTCACAAGAAATAGATATAGACTCAAAATACAGCAGCAAAGTTTGTCAAATCATTGTGCATATATTACCACTGCTGTGTAAGAGGGAAATAACTCGCGGCAAAACAGGCACTCTACAATACAAACTTCATCCCAACGTTGTGCTACGAATGCCAGACCTGGATCCTAGACGCAAGAACAATAAGAATAATAATCACTACAGGGACGAAATGGGTTAGACGAATGGCAGGCGCTGAAAGTCAATGAAAGATATATATTTATATAACTTGTTTAACCCTACAGAAGATGGAATCCGCTTCACCTTGTGTGAAGTACGTTAGACTTGTATCCACTTGGTTATAAAACTCTATTATAATAGTAAGAATAAAACATCTTTGTGTTGCTACATCCTACCATCACCACTCAATGAAATATGCAATAAACAGGTCGCTAGCAGCCATTAATTCCCACGCTCGAATAAAATCCAGAGAAGACATAAAAATGATCGACATTTACAAACTCTGCTATTTCTGAAAACCCATCAATGACATCCTCTGCTAGAGAGGTAGGTAATCACCATCTGGCTAATTGCTGTCATTGTGCAATTAATCTCCCAGACCGTAACGTCGCCAAGGTCGGAGTTCTCACCCTCTGATGAGCCTCGCCATCTATTCAACGCACCCGCCGAGCTGGAGACTGGCCCGGCTGTGAATAAAGTAAGAAGAAAAGAGGTAGAGACCTCCCGGTTCGACTATAATGAGGTCTAGACATCTCTGACGACGCAACCGAGACCCGGTTTTTATTATTTTTTATTATTAATATTATTATTAATCCGGAAATTTCACTGCTCAACTCAGGTAAACGTTCTTCAAACAATCCGACAGGTAAACATGCCCAGCCATCATCAAGTGCCAGATAGTAATGACGTTGACGGCCAGCTCCCGTCGTTCGTTCAAATTTTATCTTTTGAATGAGGTTTGTAATTTCACATACAAGCTCCTTTTCCATCATCTGGTCAAACCGTTTTATAGGACGAGTTTGTTCTAATTAGATTCTTATTAGCCTATGTCTTCTATCAGAAAAAAATTTCACGCTCCTGGGAGATTGAGCCGAACCAAACAACAAGATTTAAAGGAAAAAGTAAATTGTACTTGGCGGATGGAATTATGGTAATTTTCTGGGAGATGAAAACTGAAACGCGAAATATGAGAGAGGGCATTAGGGCATTTTAAATATATTATTAATAATAAGGGCAACTTATGTTACGGCAAAGTGTAACAATGTAGGTAACAGAGAAAACGGCACATGTATAGATAGATAAGATAGATAAGATAGATAGATAAGATAGATAGATAAGATAGATAGATAAGATATATAGATAGATAAGATAGACAAGATAGATAGATAGATTAGATAGATTAGATTAGATAGATAGATAAGATAGATAGATTAGATAGATAGATAAAACAGACAGATTCTCTCTGTTTATCTATCTATCTATATATCTCTCTCTCTCTATATATATATATATAGAGAGAGAGAGAGAGAGAGAGAGAGAGTTGAGAGAAAAGTTACGTTTAATGCTATTATTGAAACCCCTCCCACCACCACCCACTCCTTTATGAAAGAAACAAATGTCTGCACGTAGAAATAGAGACGATGATTCACAACAGAGAAAGTTTAATGTAAAATAAAGATGGACAAGGAGAAGAAACCAATGAAATTAAATCTACAGTAAATTGTTGGTAGCCTCACTACTTGAGGGAAAACAGCATAGCTAAAACTAATACAATGATTACAACTCAACACGACGAAATCTGCTACAATCATTACAACTCAAAACAACGAAATCTGCTACAATCACTACAACTCAACACGACGAAATCTGCTACAATCATTACAACTCAACACGACGAAATCTGCTACAATCATTACAACTCAACACGACGAAATCTGCTACAATCATTACAACTCAACACGACGAAATCTGCTACAATCATTACAACTCAACACGACGAAATCTGCTACAATCATTACAACTCAAAACAACGAAATTTGCTACAATCATTACAACTCAACACAACGAAATCTGCTACAATCATTACAACTCAACACAACGAAATCTGCTACAATCATTACAACTCAACACAACGAAATCTGCTACAATCACTACAACTCAACACAACGAAATCTGCTACAATCACTACAACTCAACACAACGAAATCTGCTACAATCATTACAACTCAACACAACGAAATCTGCTACAATCACTACAACTCAACACAACGAAATCTGCTACAATCACTACAACTCAACACAACGAAATCTGCTACAATCACTACAACTCAACACAACGAAATCTGCTACAATCATTACAACTAAAATAATTTATAGCAAAACAATACAACTTTCTCAGGTTCAGGCATGGATAGTATGTATGTGGCTTGGCAGAGCATCTTGTACACACGTCCACATAAGGTGGCCACAGACAGAATAACCTCACGTAACAAGGCTAATAACGGTGTCAGTGTCTAGTACTGTACACGCGAACGTATCCTACCTCTTAAGATAATCTAGCAACTGACAAGCAAATCTGAGCCGATAAAGTTACCAACTAAGTCATAGATAAATGTGTGCCGGAAAAGCAAGAGTATACACAAAGACCTAAGCCGCATCATTGGTTGATTTAATTCGCTGGGAAATCAAAAGGGGATATCCTAACACACGGAAAGTTGGAATCTTTACTTAGATTAAGTTTGTTCCTCAGAGTACGATGGTGAATGTATATTATGTCCCTTCAATTATGAAAAAAGGGCCATCTCTAATGGCTACAATTCTGGAAAATAGAATATGCTCACTCTAACAAGGACTGCTAACTTTAGTGGCTACAACTCTGACCAAGAAAAGATTGTGCATTCTAACAGCTACAAAAAAAAAAACAAAGAAAAAAAACAAAACTGCTCATTTCAACAGCTTCAATTTAGACTGCTCTTGTAAGGGCTACAACTCTGGGGAAAAAGACTGCTCACTCTAAGAGCTACAGCTCTGAAAAAAGTGCTCACTCTAAGGGCTACAGCTCTGAAAAATAAAGACTGCTAACTCATAACAGCTACAATTATGTTCGACTGCTAACTCTAACGGCAACAAATCTGAAAAAAAAAGACTGCTCACTCTAAGAGCTACAACTCTGGAAAGAGATATCAAGACGAAAAGCAAAATGATAGACATACGTGTCAAAGGAATGCTGCGCGCAACAATGAATCGTTACAAATAATGCTGGAACATAGATCTTCCCGTAGATAAGGCACGAACCATGAAACCTCTAGAATAATGAAACACCCGCAGCAGGTACACCATTAGGTTTGTGCGCTTTTGTAGAGTTCTCGTCCCCTCTCTCACTCTTAATTTTTTTAAAAATATTTTTTTTTGTATCTACAAACAAAGGGTTCTCACGTAATCGACACTATCATGTGCCGTGTCGACTGCAGTTAGATATCTCGTAACATATGTTTAAGTTATCATCATCGTGTATCATACTGGTTGACATAGGTGAACATGCCCTTCCACAATTTTCTACCCACAGTGCATCTTATCAATTCTGTTGTTGACTGTTTTCCATGCCATGACACCAAGCTATCTAGTATCTCCTGTCTTTGTCGTTCGCTATCTCTCTTTCCCTGTATTGTGCCAGCTGTAGCCAAGTATTTCAACTTTCCTATTCTAATTATGTGCTCAAAATGTTCATCGTTTCTTTCTGATGTTTTTAAGAATGATCTAGCTCGTCTTTGTAGCTGTTCAGGGAACTTTCAGAATTTTTTGAGAAATCCCATCTCTGTGGCCTCCAAACGTCTTTTCATTTGTTTGTCCACTATCCATGATTCGCTTCCATAGAATGATCTAGCTCGTCTTTGTAGCTGTTCAGGGAACTTTCAGAATTCTTTTGAGAAATCCCATCTCTATGGCCTCTAATCGTCTTTGCATTTGTTTTTCTACTGTCCTCAATTCATCTCTGTTGTTGTTGTTGTTGTTGTTGTTGTTGTGGATCCAGCGACCTTTGATCTGATGCCCTTAGGTCCAATGCCATGTTGTAGTATCTGCAGGTATAAATTCATTTCTAGATGTCAGAACTGGCTATATATAGCACCGATGAACTTGCTTTCTCACATAGTTGTAGGTAAGTAAAGTAGTCAACTTCACGATACTAGACAACAATCATTTGGAGGCGAGGGATCCCAGTGTTTTCCCTCACTGATAACACCAGAAAGTACCATATTTTTGTTTCTTTTTAGCAGGATCGATTGAAAAGTGTAAAGATAAGATTAAATCTATCCTCTGTTAACGTCAAGCCAGCGAACTACCCCAACGATACTGACCACTTGTGTAAGCCAATCACATAATGTCACTAGAGGCAGCCTATAAAAACTACCACGCTGTCTCCTTTCCACGCCATATTATATGATATTATAAGCAAGGCTATTTAAACGTCTACTGTTGTTATCGCCTGCCTCCTTTGGTGTAAATCGAACTCTATCAAACAGCATGATTCCTATTTACTCATCAGACAAAGTCATAACTAATATAACACATTTTATCTTTGTATCTGCCATAAATGTCTTATGTCAAGTGACTTCGTTGAGTGTAGTCACCAGCCGGGATATATTAAACGTGCCACATATGAGAAATAAATAGCATTATGTCTTAGACACATCATGGACACTTATAACACATTGACATCAGGTACCGTCGCTGGACACTGACAACGTGAGAGATTTATGCTGAAACATGAACAGGGAAACAAGTAGAAATATTGAAATGAGAAAGAAGCAGAAAGGCTGAACAGAAAGGGGGAAACAATAGATATGCTGAACAGAGAAAAAAGCTGAAATGCTGAACAGAGAAAAAAAAAAAGCTGAAATGCTGAACAAAGAAAAAAAAAAGCAGAAATACTGAACAAAGAAAAAAAGCAGAAATGCTGAACAGAGAAAAAAAAGCAGAAATGCTGAACAGAGAAAAAAGCTGAAATGCTGAACAAAGAAAAAAAAGCAGAAATGCTGAACAGAGAAAAAAGCTGAAATGCTGAACAAAGAAAAAAAGCTGAAATGCTGAACAAAGAAAAAAAGCTGAAATGCTGAACATAGAAAAAAAAAAAAGCTGAAATGCTGAACAGAGAAAAGCAGAAATTCTGAGCAGAAAAAAAAATAGCAAAACACTGAACAACTCAAGGGACAGACAGTTGTAGATACAACTGAACTGCATTAACCCTAGAGAACAATCTGTTTGCTTCATGTAGTTAACGACACACTCCAACAGTTAGATAATCTAAAATGTGTTTATAATTGTGTAGCCTGATGCTCTATGACATGAAATAAGCGCTGACTCAACTCCTTGGTTCCAGAGATTGCGGGCTAACTGCCGGTGGATGAGTGATGAGAGCTCATATGTTATATGGCAACTGGGCTTTAAAGAGAATAAAGGCCACATGTAAGTAATGTAAAATATAGGTGACATCTTAACTGTCGCTGTACTGGGGTGTTGATGTGTACTGTTTAAATGTGACATGATAGGCTTTTTAATAAAGTTTAAAGGCGAACATGGGCATGAGAGAGAGGTGTGAGTAGAGAGAGAGGTGTGAGTAGAGAGAGAGGTGAGTAGAGAGAGAGGTGTGAGTTGAGAGGTGTGAGTTGAGAGGTTGAGTTGAGAGGTGTGAGTTGTAAGAGAGGTGTGAGTAGAGAGAGATATGAGTAGAGAGAGAGATATGAGTAGAGAGAGAGATATGAGTAGAGAGAGAGATATGAGTAGAGAGAGAGATATGAGTAGAGAGAGATATGAGTGAGTAGATATATGAGTAGAGAGAGATATGAGTAGAGAGAGAGATATGAGTAGAGAGAGAGATATGAGTAGAGAGAGAGATATGAGTAGAGAGAGAGATATGAGTAGAGAGAGAGATATGAGTAGAGAGAGAGATATGAGTAGAGAGAGAGATATGAATGAGTAGAGAGAGAGATAGGTGTGAGTAGAGAGAGAGATAGGTGTGAGTAGAGAGGTGTGAGTAGAGAGAGGTGTGAGTAGAGAGAGGTGTGAGTAGAGAGAGGTGTGAGTAGAGAGAGAGAGGTGAATTGTAAGAGAGGTATGAGTTGAGTGAGAGGTGTGAGTTGTGAGAGAGGTGTGAGTAGAGAGAGGCGTGAGTTGTAAGAGAGAGGTGCGAGTAGAGAGAAGAACGTGGAGTAGAGAGAAAGAACGTGTGAGTAGAGAGAGAGAACGTGTGAGTAGAGCGAGGTGTGAGTAGAGCGAGGTGTGAGTAGAGCGAGGTGTGAGTAGGCAATGTGAGGAGAAGAGAGAGTACAGTGTAGCAGAAAACGCCGTGTGAGAAGAGAAGAGAGAATACAGAGCAGTGAAGCGCGTAGTGTGAGGAGAATGGAAAGAATAGTGTAGCAGAAAGCACAGAGTGAGGTGAAGAGAGAGAGAGAGAGAGAAAAAAAATAAAGTGTAGTGAAGAGAGTAATGTGAGGAGGAGAGAAAAGGAGAATACAGTGTAGTAGAGTGCAGTGTGAGAAGATAATAGAGAGAGAGAAAAGTCGAGTAAAGCAGCCTCAAGCGTCGACTGCTACACGTGCCGCTCTACACCAACACCTTCTCGTTACGCACAAACGTTGAGATATCTCGTGCTTTTCATTAGCACCAGAATTAGACTTTGAAAAAGAATAGTTCTCTCTCTCTCTCTCTCTCTCTCTCATGCAACATTTCTCATTTAACCTATTTTCACTGCTTCCTCGGTTAAAACGATTAAAAAAAAAAATTCTCGGCATAGGTGGGGCAAGGTAACGGCCACTTTTGTGTTTCCCTTCCCCTCCCTCCAGGGTGGAAAGCTTCCGTTAACACCGACTTAATCGTTAAGTTCTCCAGCCGCTGGGGTTACACCAATAGCGCGGAGGGAAAAAACGGAAAGAAAGGAATACAATTACCTTGACCTTAAGGGCACTTCACCGGGTAAAGGAGCACTGTTGCTCTATTTTTTTTTTTAAAGGAAGGAATGACGAGAGAAAAATGCAACAGACAAAATTAGGGAAGAGAAAGTGAAGCTCGAATGAAACGCCACTGTCTGAAGGTTAAGCAAAAACCAGATTCACTTTTTTTTTGTTCATTTTAAATATCCAAACAATTCAATGTTTGTAGAGCAATCGATGATTATTCATTGATAGAAATGTACCAATACGGTAGCTTCAACAGTTTCTGTGATGACCTCATTTCAAGGTTACAGTTTACGTCCCCTGTTTCCTTTCGCATGAGATTTGTCTGGAAATGATGGATCAAGGTTACACCTGGCGAGAACAGGAAGTTCCAGCAAGAAGAGACGAGCGTACGAGTTCAATGTTTGGTATGCTCAAAAAATGATTGATTGTAGTTTTTGTCATAAATGGTGTACAGAATATGGTCATGGAATGATGTAGTAAGTACAGAAATGATATATCAATCTATATAGATGTATCAAACTATAGAAATGATGTATCAAACTATAGCAATGATGAGCAATGATGATCATAGTATAGTGTTGGTAACTGACGTACAGAGAAATGTTAGAGAGTATAGGGCATACATGTATGGACATAGGAACAATTATCACACCAAAAAAGCAAAAATGACAATTGAAACGCGTTACAACACCTAATGGTTTAATTTTTATCGTAAAATAAACCCAGTCCACGAGAAATGCTACAGGTTAACTGGAATCAATAATAAACGTTGGGAACAGTTTTTAATTTTGGAATATTTGGCGACGGTGGTGGTGGGGGCTAGCCATATGGTGGTTTTTAATAAGGAGCTGATTTCTTACAACTACTAGCACATCTTTCCTATGTAAATGATGGAGGTGATGAGTATGATGTACACAGGGTTAATATATCGAGCTTGTAAAGCCTGTTGACTCTCGCTACCAACGCCGAAACATTGCTTTATCGTAAGCTGTCGCGTAGTAGATATACATTTGAGGATATTTAGCGTTGTAGAACACTTTTATCTAGACATACAATCACATATATAAATTTCAGCATTGGTAGGGGATCGTATTAAAACAGGACGGCCGTGGATCCCTCCCCCCGGATGACAACAGACAGAATGGTACCACAGTGGATCTCCCTGAGTGGCGACCAGTAGAATGGTACCACAGTGGAGGATCTCTCTGAATTACGACCAGTTGAATAGTACCACAGTGGATCTTCCTAAATGACGACCAGTGGAATGGTACCACAGTGGATCTTCCTAAGTGACGACCAGTAGAATGGTACCACAGTGGATCTACCTGAAGGGCGACCAGTAGAATGGTACCGCAGTGGATCTCTCTGAATTACGACCAGTTGAATAGTACCACAGTGGATCTTCCTAAGTGACGACCAGTAGAATAGTACCACAGTGGATCTCCCTGAATGGCGACCAGTAGAATGGTACCACAGTGGATCTCTCTGAATTACGACCAGTTGAATAGTACCACAGTGGATCTTTTTAAGTGACGACCAGTAGAATGGTACCACAGTGGATCTCTCTGAATAACAATCAGTAGAATGGTACCACAGTGGATCTACCTGAATGGCGACCAGTAGAATGGTACCACAATGGATCTCCCTGAATAACGACCAGTAGGATGGGTACCACAATGGATCTCCCTGAATAATGACTAGTAGAATGGTACCACAGTGGAACTCCCTGAATAACGACCAGTAGGATGGGTACCACAGTGGATCTCCCTGACTGGCGACCAGTTGAATGGTACCACATTGGATCTCCCTGAATGGCGACCAGTAGAATGGTATCACAATAAATGAAAGTGGGCGACGAACACAAGACTATCTTGACTGGCAAGCACTGTCAGCCACAGCCTTCTCGTATTGGTCCAAATCGCACATTCCCAGATGTATATCCATCCACCCAGTAAATGCACAGAAAGTAACGTTCAATGAACATAATAACAGCCCCATGTATTCTTGTATATTGGGCCATCATATTTTGAACTCAAGCAGTGTCTAATAGTATGCAACAGTAAAATAATTTAAAAAATGGAGTGTGTCAACTTTGAGAATAAGACAAGACTAAATAAACCAACATTTCGACTCAAAAGTCTTAATGAAAAAAAAAAAACAAAGAAAACAGGCTAAGTAAAAATGGTTGGGTGACAATAAACACACATGCACACCATAGGAAGCGTTATTCAGTAACTAGTTTATAAGGAAAGGTTTTAAAGAGAAGTGTTTTATCATCGAAGTCAAAATATTGAAACAATCCATTCATCATGCATGCAGACCTCAACACAGTGCATACATGTACAACAATCGACATGGCAACAAGAAAAAAAAAAACTTAATCGACAGCTAAGATATTATCTTACAATTCTTCTATGCTTTTCTATATTGGAAACGAAAACGTATATTTTAATCAGCACTAACTACAATAGTATAGATTATCACGTTTGTTTATATCCTGAACCAATAATTCACTGATACCCAATAAATATGGCAGGATGTAAAGTCAGCGACAGAAAACTGATGCCAGCAGGCAACATCATCTAGTAATTAAAATATTTGTAACACACGCCCCGGTACATTTCACAATCTGAGATACTTACGTTTCCATGGATTGTAATCCAGTTTGAAATGTTCACAATAATAAATCCCACAAAAGTGAACTCTGGAACATCCACACACGAGACAAGTAATCCAATAGAAATCCAACATTGGCCATGAAGATACGAAGGAACCCTTTAATAGTCAAAGCCACCCGAACCACCACACAGATAGAATGCACCTACTTAAACATAACGACTCTTTATATAAACGAGCAAAATAACCACCTGTATTTATGCCGACATATTTTTCCCGTTACTTGTGGATAAAAAAAAAAAAAAAAAAACATTTTCTTGTTAAACAAATATTAAAAGATCCATTTAAGATCACTATTCACCTGAAATGATGGGACCAACTTACCGGCCATGAGAATTCCTTGACTGGAAAGTAGAACGTGTTCTGGCGGGATCTAGGCACTGGCATCTCTGAGAGAAGTGAGAAGTCCATAGAGTTCTCTCCAAGAACTGGTGTTGTATAGTTGGCGAAGGTACATCTAGGGTGTGCGTTCACTGCGATATCCGCCTGGTAATGGGCAAGACATACTTTGAAGAAGGTCCGGCATGGAGCGGAGCAGATGCCGTTTTGACGGAAACCACTGCAGCACGTGCTGTTGCTTGTGAGGCCAAGGTCGTTACGGAATGATCTGATCTGAAGTTCGAAGACACCTGAAGCTTTTGCCTGGAAACGTTGTGGGTGTGGCAGTGTGTTGAAGTGACAGGAGTTTGTCCAGTAGGGGCAGAGTTTACCACAGATAACAGTTGTAGTTCATGTTATCATTTCAGGATGGTGCAGCAACAAGACGAGCAGGTGGCGAAAAAGGGGTGGGGGGATTAAAAAAGGAACAATAGTATTACTGTTCGTTGTAAATAAAATCTCTGCATTTTTGTTATTCTTTTATCAGTCTCTCTCTTTATTATATATATATATATATATATATATATATATATATATATATATATATATATATATATTACGACATGCCCAATGGTCCCCTATTTGGCTCTTTATGTGTACATCTAATTCTACACCCTGTATGTGTATCATTCTACCTTGTACATATAATTTTACACACTGTGTATATCATTCTACTCTGTATATCTCATTCTATATACACCCTGTGTGTGTATCTCATTCTACACTGTGTGTATATCATTCTACTTTCTGTTTATATCTCATTCTTCTGTGTGTATATCATTCTACTTTATGTGTATATCTCATTCTACTTTCTGTGTATATTTCTTTCTGCACTGTATGTATATCGTTCTATTTTCCGTGTAAACAACTCATTCTACACTCTGTGCACATCTAATCCTACTCTCAAAACAAGACAATGAAACCGAAAGGCATAAAACATAATCTAATGTGTAACATCAATAACACGTGAATGCATGACACACACACAAATAAACGCAAGGATGGCACTCTGACATTCTATAAACATTAATAAAACAAGCATACAGGTATTTCCAGTACATGTCACTCACACAACTGTTAGTGTCCTCATAAAGTATCAATGAGAAGCATTAGACTGGAAAAAACATGGGTCCATCTGAGTGACAAGACATGGTATTACATGGTGACGCATGTCAGAGACAGACAAAACATGGACCCATGTCAGTGACAAAACATGGACCCATGTCAGAGACAAAACATGGTCCCATGTCAGAGACAAAACATGGTCCATGTCAGAGACAAAACATGGTCCCATGTCAGAGACAAAACATGGACCCATGTCAGAGACAAAACATGGTCCATGTCAGTGACAAAACATGGACCCATCTCATTGACAAAACACACAGTTCCTGAAAATGTGTGAACCATTGACGAAAACAATACATGTGAACTCAGGGCTGACTGATAAGACTTTTTTCTTGTAGCTTTATATTCGATCATACATGTACACTAACCTAATTCTCCGGGAAAACCTAGAAATTAATTGTGTCAAATACATCTTCCATATTCTCCGGCATGCAGTTTTCAGTGTTCATCAGTTTACACGGTGAGGTTTGCCTTCAACAATATCACTGTTCACATCAATTCCTGTGATCAATTTCTGTTACCCGAAGTTCGCTTTCCCTATATTCTTTTGTGGTGATTTTCCCCCTCTAAGTGTAGAACTATTTTCAGTTCATTCGTATGGCGCCACAATAAGTTCTAGAGAATGTCTCTAACTATTCTGTTTTCTCTATTTTACTTTTAAATTTGATGTGTTGTTATCTGTTTCATTCTCACGTATTACCTAAATACTGAGAGCTGCTTTTTTTCACTAATTATCTCCCTTTCTTCGTATTTCATTACTGTCTGCATTTGCTAACAAATCCAATTCTGATATGGTTTTTGGTCTTACTTGGGGGTACAGACCTGGTACATGAAGGCACTAGACTGACTTGTTTTTTCTCTCATCGACAAACCGACCGACACAGGGCGACACACACTGACTACAATACCTGCAACTACAAGCTTGGAAAATTGAGTTCACACTACGACAGTGCGCGACAGGCAGGCAGCAAGCCGGATCAATATGCACTCGACAGCCGTCACGTGCAACACACTACACTCACAACCAATCGTTTCACTTTAACCTGTATTCTGTTTTCTTTCCCATTTAGCCTGCAACTGCACTGAGTGTAAACACAACACAAGATACATGTATCACAAAATACAGATGTTAACAGGTAATCTAGCATACATCTATAATAAACAGCTAACATAATAGCAACAAACACTCACATATGTAAAGATAGGCCATAACAAATGTTATGCTTAGCTTTGCTTTACTTGTATTTACGATTTGTAAACACACAAATAACGTACTATTTACTACAGTAATAAATTTGAGGTCACAGCTCGTGTGTAAATTGATTACATGGAGGTAGGATACGAGGACAGAACAATGGTACTAAAGGGGGAACAAGTTTTCGCACCTAATGGCATAGACAGCATGAAACGAGTACGCTGATGCAATTGTATACAACAAGATAGACGAAGCAAATTTCAAATCCCAGTCAAAATAAAAATGACTTGTGTACACCAGGTAGATGTGAAGCAAAATGTCATTAACACCTGGATAAGGTGAGTATGAGGCCACTGACATTTATGAACCATGTACCTGACAATGGTACAGGTCGCTTACCGTTTAACCCCCACAGGTAAAGAGTGGAGGGGGGAGGGGACGAGATACCCGAGTGAGCACGGACACACAAGTACACACAAACAAGCATGCATGACAGCAAACAAATCTAGTTAGTTGGACGGGTAAAGATTACAACTGGATGCTATGCATGATCACAGAACTTGCAAATTATGATATCTTACCTTTGGTAGAAGTGAGAAAAAGTATAAAGTCCACAAAACGGCGAAAAGTGCCGTTACCCGGAGACTCATGGTTGTGTACTCCACTCACGTTCCTTGTCTGATTTACGTTTCCACTGCTGGTAGTACTCTACAGCTCCACCGTCTGGTTGTTGTCAGGAGTAGGGCCCAGTTTGTGGCTTGCGAGTCGCGGCCACACAACACCCTAAGCGCGATGCTCGCCAGGCACAGCTCGCTGGCCACGCCTTCGTCTCGCGACACAGCGTCTGATTGACAGCTGCGGCTGAAAAGAAGGGAGATAAAAAAAAAATTGTAGGGTGGGGGGAAAAAAAAATTGAAGAGGCTGTGTACAGCTACTCAGCCAGAACGACAAACGCACGGCACGTGGACTATTTATTCCCCATCTAACAGCCCCTAAGTTTTCCCTTCCTCTACAGTGAAGACTCAATGTTATCTTTTGGCGTAAAAGCACTCTGTGGAATGTTGTAGCGGTTGCTCATGAATAAATCCATCTTTCCTCCTGTGTTTCTCTGGTTGGTTATAAGACTTTATTTTTAAAAAATCAATCCTCACTGTTACTACAGAGGAAAAAAAGAGGAATGCAAGTTTTACAAAATGGTGTAACGGTGCGGAACTGGTTTTGAAAAGAATAAAAAAAATATATAGAAAAGAGTCAAAGCTCTTCCAAACTTAGCGATAACACGGGCATGAAAAAAATATGAAAGTTGATAGGAACAGAGGAAATGATGTATGAAGTGAATGCGTCACTTCTTCGCTCCTCTACAACGTTAAGTTGCAGTACATTCATATCTTCACGGATTGATCTTCGTATGAAACTATTGACACGTCCATGCAAACAGTTCTAGCATTCGGCCTCTAACGCTTGTACCAGTCAATTAAACCGCTCAATACGAAACATCCTTTATTCATTTCCACATTGTGCTACCAATGCCAAACATGGTCACTCACCGCTAAGCATAAAAGAAAACTTGTCACCAAAGAGATGTGATGTCTGAGAAAAGCGCTTGGAGTGACCAGAAAGGACAATCTGAAATATTATAAGAGAAAGAGTAGGCATTGAACAAATCCTAATCTAAAATCAGAAAAACAACAAATAAACTCGTTTGCCCATCCAGAAAGGATGCCGTGTGATTCCTTACCACGCAAAGCTTATATTAACAGCGAGAAAGGTGAAGAACACGAGGCAGCCCAGAATAAGGTGGACAGACATCAAAGAAAAGCTACATCATCAAATGACAATAAGTGAAGCCGCTAAAATGGCGAGAACTACAACTTTGTTATCTCTTCTCGACACGCAAATTGGTACAGAGGAAGTGAGGAAATAGAGAAAGAAAAGTATAACTCGTTTGCTATAGTTTGGAAATAAAGTATTTCGGTGTTTTTTTTTTTATCCAACCCTAGCATAAGGAAGCGAATCATTGACACTCGAACATAAAATCTTCGAAGGAGTTCCACAACAGAAGGTTAGGTATTCTGTGGACATCTACATAGTAGTAGCAAGGTTCTTGTACGAGGGGGCCACACAGCTACCAACACCAGGAGAAAAGCTGACATTTAAAACTAATTAATGGACAAGTAATGGCTGGAACATATGCCCAAATGAGGTAGAAGAGAGGGTTAAAGTAACACCAGACAACTTAAGAGAATGGCATGCTTGAAGGTCAACAGCACAAAACATATACAAGCATCGAGACAGACAGAACCTGTGGAGAGGCATCAAAACCAGCAGGCATGGCACATGTAGGTAGCTTTGTTTTGATTATAAATAGTATTGCCTGTTATTTCTGAAGCCGCTTGAATATAGTATTTGTCAACAACTATGAGTTACAGCCAGTTTAACAGCCGACAATTTATCACCTCTGATGCTTCTATTTATATAAAAAAAATGGGGTACTGGTTGGTCTCAAGGCAAGACGCCGACCTCGAGACAGAGATTGTGGGTTCAAATCCCGGCTGCACCAGTTTGGGTTTTTATTTATGACTTCTCTCTGCGGCAACTACCCCCCCCCCCCCCCCGGTCTCAGCAGCGAGGCCTGGCTTGAAACGTCAATTAATCATGGACGTAAAAAATATGAGCTCCTCCGGAGGAAGAGTTATCAGCCTGTGCGGCGAGGGACTCATGTGCACACTGCTGGAAGGGAAAAACGGATTCACATGCAAAATTCAGTTTCTAGGGACTTCATAGGTAAAAGCTGGCGAACGTTTATACACGAGTAGACTGTTATTTCACAAGTCACTGATATAGTTATCGTTGACATTAGGAATCCACCTCGCCATGTGTGACAAGAGAAACATACACACATTTGGTCTGGGGGGTTATTCAAAGAGAATATTTATGAAATGAAATATAATGGAGAGAAAAGAGATGAGAGAAAACAGACAAAGGGTGGGGGTAGGTTTCTTAGCTGTCTAGAATATAAAAGTGAAATACAGAGATAGAGTGGGTATGGGTGGGCGAAAGAGAGTAAGAGGAGTAGTAGAATCATGATAACGGGCCGTGCCTGCGTGAGTAGGCGACCACGTTTCTCCACAACCTTCTATCTCCATTTATCGAATCATGATTCATGCTAAGAGGTGGAGGATATCATGTTCCTTGATAGCCCTCGACCTCGTGCCACACTTGCACCGCCAATCCTTTCCCGTGCCACGCCGCCAAACCATCCAGTAATGTTTCCATTTGTATACCTCTTTCTTTTTAGCATTTTATTTTTCCTGTTGTTACAAAGTATTTAAACTCTCCCCTTCGTCACTTATGATCTATAAACCTGGACAGCCTATTCATAATTTGTTTTATAATTCTATCTCTTTAGCCTTAAAAAAAATGATGTTGCCTTTTTGCAGATTAAATTCTCTCAAACTGCTTTGCATCTTTTCTTCTTTCATTACATAAAGGGCCAACTCTAAACTGCGAGTTTGAAGATTTCAAAACCGTCTTGACAACTCTTGTTCACGTTACTTCTGCAGATTTTTTTTTTTTTTTTTTTTTTGGGGGGGGGGGGGGGGGGGGTCTGTTGCCGCCCATACTCATAGATAAAACATGATTGAGATCAGTCTTGTTGGTTAATGGTATATATACCTTCAGACAAGACCCCTCCCAGTCATGTTATCGCTTTGTTCCTGCATTGGGAATTTTACCAAAAGCAATCAGTCAAAGCTGTCTCTGCTGTCGAGAAGATTCAATGGTCAGTGTGGCCGACAGTTGACGCCTCATTTGCACCTACCCACCGCGCTAGATTATCCAGTCGGCGGAACTTCATAACAATATGAGAATGCCATACCTACGCCGCCATTCGACCATCATGCCCTTAATCTGCATTCAGACGCAGACGAGAATAGCGTAACTGATCTAAAGGCCCATTTCTCGGAGAAGTGGAGGTATCCATTGAATCTCTGGTCTAGACGAAAGTATACATCTCCTGAAGCAGGGTCCACACTCTTACACAGATCCAGAGTATTGTGTCCGCGGGAACCTGCAGACAAAATTCACTGATTTCCCACAATACCTCCCCACAATACCTGCATTGGAAAAACTATGATATTGAGTTATCTTCTGTTAATGAAAACCGTTGAAGAAAGCAGGAAGCCACTTAAATGAGTCTCGCGCGGGCCGAAGGTTGGACCATACCCTGTACAAATATATCACTCATACATAAATACTGATTTTATATTTAACAAATTGACATGAATGTGTCTGGTGTCACAAATTGAAACCACTCCTATAAAATAGTTTTATGAATGAGTGGAATGTACTAGGCAGAGTATAAACGTTGCTTAATTCACAAGATTAGAACTAAAATGCCACTCACCACCTGGACATGAGACCTGCATTTCAGCACATTGCCAGGTCAGCAACTAAAAAAGAAACGTAACTTGTGCTGACAGAACTTACAGATATAACCATCTCGTGTTTAGAGCTGCTTATGTTGACGTCTGCGGGAATTAATTTCTAGACAGTTTTTTTTTATTTCTGAGTTCACCATTAACTAGTTGTACACACAAACAGGATGAGATACTTGTGATGGCATACAAATAAGTCATAAATAGGAGAAGTAATATTTTGGAGTTGCTGAGCTGATAGCATTTGAGGAAATTAAAAACATCTTGTGCAGAAAGATCGATGTCAATAGCAATGAGCAAGAGAGTTCGTTCGGTGTGATATAGAGCCAATTTGACCTACAGAAGCGAATCATGGACAGTAGACAAATTAAAAAACGATTATAGAATAGAGAGATAAAGGATTTCTCAGAGAAATGTTGAAAGTTCCCTGGACAGTTAAAACGATCGAGGAAATTGCAGAGGCCCCAACACAAAACAGAGAATCAGAAAGACATTTTTGTGGGCACATCATGAGAAGAGGAAAGTTAGAAAACGTGGTTCAAACTGGCAAAATATAGGGAAAGAAAGATCGCGGACGACAAAGACAGGAGATACAGGATAGCTTGGTGTTGTTGCACAGAGGGAAAAAAAAAACCAACACCAAAATTGATATGATGTACTGTGGGCAGAGAACTGTGCATAGTCGTGATCACTTCAATCGGTATGGCACATGAGACAGAGAGACAGTGATGAGACTAGGTCGTGACAAAGCGCTGTGTGGAAGAGCAGAGTTTGATCCTAGAATAAGGCGCCCATTTTCTGTTTACGGTGTTTGTGAACTTTTCATTGGGCTGTCAAAATATCAGTCTCCATGCAATTTGTCTCCATACAAACACTTGATAAAGGGAAATAATCAATTAAATGTTTTGTGCACGTGCTCTCTTGTTGTTTGTTGACAGTGCACAGTACATCCCCTTGATATCACCGGCGGCGCGATAACGCATGCATGGCACAATAGATGTATTTATATTGCCCTAAACAAAGCTGTAGAGCTAAAACAGTTTGAAAAAAAAAAAAAAAAATGTATGTAATAAAATGAATAATGAAAATAATAGGCAAGGAAAGAAATAAAATATAAGCTATAAAAGGAATTAAAAACGTTTGTCAATAAGATGATGAAAATATATGAAATAAAAAGAATAATATGATGTGTATGTAATTATGATTACATGAATACAAGTCTTGTAGGAAAAAAATAATGGACATAAATATTAAGTAGGGAACAGGCAACTAATTGCAGTGCTGCGGTAAAGCTGGTAGCAAGGAGCCAGTAGTGGGGTGTGGTATACACTCCAAGGTATTGTGACAGCTTTACAAAAAAAAAGGAACACAAAAAAAGGAATACAACAAAATACTGAGGTTTCGGCCTGCGGCCTCCTTCAGAAGACGGGGACAACGACAACAAAAGGTGAGGCACAGATATCTATAGCTACATGTCGGATGATAATGGTAGGGAGAGGTGGACGGAGAGATGGGATGATGAGATGAAGAAGAGATGTGTCACATGTGGGAGGATTGGTGAAGTGTAGAGATTTAAAATCGTTAAGTATAGAGCAATGATGAACTAAAAACTAAACAAATCGAGGAATAGAAAGTTAAAAGTATATTATATATGAAAATAGGGAGCAGCGATAGCTCAGTGGTTAGTGAACTGGACTACAACGGACAAGGGGTAGGGTTCGATCCTAAACCGACGGCTTCCGGGTTCACCCAGCCTTAAATGGGTACCGGATTTTTTTTCTGGGAAAGTAAAGCGGCACGGGCGTAATACCGACCACATTACCTCAAAAATCATGTGCTGAAGGTCTGTAAAATGTATGGTCTCTTCTACCTTTTACCTTTTAGCTCCCAGTGGAGCATAGGTCTTCAACAAACACTTTCCAAGTCGTTCTGTTTTTTGCAATTCTTTTAAGATCATTCCATGTCTTCCCCATCATCTTCATCTCTGCTTCAATCTGTCTTCTCCAAGAATTCCTTGGTCTTCCTCTTTGTCTTTTCCCCTGGGGATTCCAAAAAAGGGCCTGTTGTGTAATACTCTCAGTTGGTTTCCGTAGTGTGTGTCCTATCCATCGCCATCGTCTTCGCTGTATTTCTTTATCCACTGGTATTTGACCGGTACATTTCCATAATTCCACGTTTGTGACTTTGTCCTGCCATTTCCATCCCTTTATTCTGCGCAAGCATCCATTAATGAAAGTCTGTACCTTCGTGATTGTCAATTTTGTTATTCTCCATGTTTCACAGCCATATAATAGAACCGACTTAACATTGGAGTTGAAAATTTGTATTTTTGTATTTAGCCTAATTCTTTGGATTTCCATATGTTTCCCAGTGCAATGAAAGCTCCTCTTGCTTTTGATATCCTTATTTTGGTATCGTTTTCTGTTCCTCCCTCTTTATCTATATTACTGCCCAGATATATATAAGATTGTACGTCTAGTAGAGGTATTTCTCCTAGTTTTATTTGGTTATTGCCAACTGCATTAATTCTCATAATGTTGGTCTTATCTCTATTAATCTTTAGTCCTAGCTGTTGTGATCTCTCATCTAATATATCATTTTATCTTGCATCTGTTGGTGGCTGTGTGATAGGAGAGCTATGTCATCAGCAAAGTCTAAATCATCAAGTTGTTTGGTCAGTGACCACTGGATCCCATTTCTGTTGTTTTGAGTTATTTTCATAATCCAATCTATGGCCAGTAGAAAGAGAAATGGAGACAGAAGGCATCCTTGCCTTACTCCTGTTCTTATTTCAAATGCTTCTGTAAGCTGTCCTTCATGCACCACACTACATTTTGTTCCTTCATACATTGTTTTTATCAGGTTAATAAACTTTATGGGGATTCCATAATGACTCAGCAACTTCCAAAGCATTCTTCTGTCTAAACTATCAAATGCCTTTTCGTAATCTATGAATCCAATATAAAGTGGGGATTTTAGTTCTAAACTTTGTTCAACTATTATACGTAGAGTAGTTATTTGATCAGCACATGATCTGTTCTTCCTAAAACCTGCTTGTTCATCTCTCAAGTGAAAATGTATGGTCACTAACACCATATTCTCTATACGCCGCCACTTGGCGTGACGGGGGTACTTTACTTTTTTTTTTACTTATATATGAAAATATATTTTCTACAAAATATATTGAAAATGACTTAGCTGGAGTGACTTGGCTGTTCCGGGTGGGAGAATGCATCCAAATGAAAGGTGGAGACCAGCAACATAAATATTAAACTATAATGCCAGGGGAGATAATGCATTTGATAGTCACGTGTATGAAAAGCATCGACGGCAGAGTGGTAAGTCCATTCACTACTGATCAGAAGAGGCTGGGTTCAGTTTCCAGATGAAGTGAAATTTTTTGAAGGACAAAGATTTGAGCTCTACAAATAGGTGTCGCAGATTTTTTTTATTGGAAGACGGTCTGGTGTGCTGCCGACCTCTTCACCCACAAGAATGTGCCGCTTATAAAGGCGTGATGGGAACATTAAATGTGAGCCTAATGTCGAGTCATATGACGTGACATACAGACAGCAAAATGCCTTCTACAACAAAGTTAACGGATCATTTCAATACTTAACTTCTCTTCTTTTTCATTTGCCTTTCAGCGTCGAGGGAGGCTCGCAGTTTTTTGCTCTTCTGTTAGCCTCCCCTCCTGTTATGTCTCCTAGTATTTCTAATACTCCATCATTCCATCGTTATGTGGTCAGCCCATGGGTCTGGTGTTCTCGCAACGTTTACTAAACACATACTATTTTCATTACAGTGTTATTGTTTTTAAAACGTTTCTGTTTGCCTTGGCAACATTGACCAGACCTTGGCTACATTGACCAGACCTTGACAACATTGGCCGGACCTTGGCTATCTTGTCACTTCTCTCATTCTCACCCTGTTATTAAAAGGAATAGTTGCTCTACTAAACAGTTCTGATTCACCGATCCCGACGCAAGTTGTCCATCTTCGTCGTCCGCCCTTAAAAGGACGTTAAGTGGTTGTAAATGCGCTATGTCGCTGTTTGCAGTAATAACTGCGCCATTTGTACTTTTCGGCCCAATACATCCGTCTTCGGCATGGTGTTTTTTGAGTAGCGAGTTGCCTTCCCTCTTAATACTTATTCGAGTACTTAACCAGACTAGCCTTTTAATCTGCTGCCAGAAGCACCACAAAGAGGTGGAGCAGAGTCTGAATAGTTATGGTTCACAGATGCTGGCGCAAATGATCAGCTATGAATCGTTGACAAATTCAGCTCTGTTATTGTCATGAGGATATTGTATGTGTGTATGTTGATATGTATAGTTTGTGCACGTCTGCTTATATGTGCATATATGTATACACGCATCTGTGTGTGTGTGTGTCTGTATACATGTATTTATGGGCCCTTAGATACTTTCAGACATTGTCGGTGTCTTTGCAGTCGACGTAACCTAGACAGCGTTCCCCCATTCGTGTATTTTTAGAATCCTACAGATATGCGTAGACATTCTACATAATTTATGTTCTTAATAAACTACTCAAAATACAAACCACAATAATAAGCAGATATTGTCACGTCATAAAAATATTAATGGGAGATAACCAAATTTTGTCCTCATATTTCTTGAATTGCTAGCAAATCTGGCTATCTAACTGTACGATAACGATTTCATATGTTCGTAGCTGTTAACAGCATATGGTTTGAGGGAGGGGAATGGAGAGGAGGATGAGATGTCTCCCTGATAAGTTGCCCTTCAAACTCAAACCATCTGCCCCGAAATATATTTATGTTTATCTATCTATTGTTCTTTTGAGCCCAATACGGCACATAGGGCAACAATTCTAGACTCAAATGTCTGACGATCTTTCAAGTGTCAGACCTTGCACAGGACACGCATTGTATCTCGCCCCACGCCTCTTTTCTGAGTGAGTTATTAAATCTCGGCGAGGGAGATGATGCCTGCTGTTGTTGCCCATTCGCTTCACTGTTATTTTTGGTGTTTCATTTTTTGTTCGGCCTTTTTTACTTTTACCTACTGTTCCCATATGAGTGACTGCTTTGAGATTCTCTTATTGTCTCTTCTCATCACATGGCCAACCTATGATCACCTTCTCTTGATTATAGTTATTTTTAAAAATGTTTTGTCAGTTCTCTTATTTCTGCACTAGTCTTGAATTCATTACATGGTATACGAGCTTTTTCTCCTGCGATATTTATTTTCAAATGCATCTGGTTGTTTTTCAGCTCCCACATGAATAGGTAAAGGTGGAAAATACATTTGATTTGAAAATCCTGAACACTGTTTTGTGCTTAGTAATTTTTATTTCTATATGTTGTGAAGGTTTCTGAAAGTTATTGCTGCCTTCGCTATTCCGATTCTATTGATAAATTATGCATTTATAATTTTATAAAACATTTACAATATATGGTCAGAAACACACACAAACATAATTAATTAACACTCACATATAAGAAAAATGACTGGCCAGTAACCATTTGGTTTTTTACTCTGCCAACCAAGTAGGACCACTATGATGACTTCACAAAGGCAATAATTCTGCACTTACCTAAAATAAAACCAAATAAGATGAATCTCTGAAAAAAAACAAATCAGCAAATAGCTACCTACACAAGTTCGTCACGATAAAATGTCCTGTCAATATTCACGGGTCAACAATATTCAAATATAGAAAGCTCATGCTTATCATGATATAATTAACACTTGTCTTCAACACAAACAAAACCCGAGGCTAGGACTAATAAATGTTAACTGGTAGTTAATAACATTAGAGTAGGGACTTCCATGAAAAGCGTGCTTTAGGAGAAGGGCGTCGGTTAGGCACGAGTGTTCATGATCTGACATGGTTTGGGAGTCAAGGAATAATGTTATTTGTGGGAAGTGTTTGGTAATAGACAAGTTATAAGGACATTTGAGGGGGAAGTACAAAGTCTTCGTCATCACAACTTCACAAGTGGTTTGTGATCAAAATTTACCTTTTCAGAAAAGATGTTCATGAACCCAAGGTGTGAAACTTCACGTTGTGTAAAAGTCCGTAACTCATAGCTGACCGCTTCCGTAGAAATAAAATAAGTGAAACGTACAACTGATCAAGACACTACTCCATTTCTCTGTGTCGGGCCTGGAAAGGAACACATCTGTCCGGATAAACGAGTAGGAATTGAAGAGGGAAGGCAACACGGTACCAAAATATGTAATGCGAAAGTCTAATGTGCTGGGTCGAAAGGCGTAGACATGACAACTTGTTACAAACCAAAACACAATGCAAGCACACCCAATTTAACGTTCTGGGGGAGGGCTGTCATCAATGTTAATGCTGCCACGTTTGTCGTGCCCAAAGATTAAAGTGATAATTCATTTGAAATAAAAAAGATCAGCTGCTCTATGCAGGTTTACATCTTCTATGAGCACGATTTTACCAACGGGTACACCTTTATTTTCCCTCACACACAAATATAATATAAACACCAAAAATATACATAAACATGTATACACACATATCATTGTATCAAGCTATATAATTACATTTGTCTATCAGCAAAGACTCCGTAAACTAAACCGTTCTCTGATCCTAGGGAGACTTCCTGTACAGAATCCCACATGAGAAGCAGGTGTTGACTCAAAATCATCACTAGAACAGTTGCAAGACACATTTTATGTAAACACCAACAATACCAGCATGGTCCCTGTTTTCTCTACAAATATCACGCACTGCTCTAAATGTGTATGCAGAATGTCAGTAAAAAGACAAATAAGCAGTGGAGAGAATATCACACTTATTTCCAAGCTTTATGAATTGTCTTATATCTTTAGTGATAAATCAAGCAGTGAATCCACGCAGACACTTCTACATCTAACAACTTTACAACTACCTGGATCAGTCTAAATAACACGTGCTCCTTCTGCTGCACATGACACCAGTTTGCTATTATATTTATGTTATCTAACCGGTAAATGCATAATACAGCAACAGGTAATGAATAAAAAGGGCCACGCCCATCCGTTATTGTCAACCCTGACCTATGAACCTCATCTCGTATTCCCGTCTCAACTGCATTCTTTATATTTTCCAGCTTAATCAGCCATTAACTCTCAAGTTTATTTAAATGCTCCTGATTTCAGCGCTCAGCAGGTGCTAGCCTCGACAGTTGGCTCCCGATTTCACCAGCTTCTTTCAAGCCGAACCACGTGCAGTTCTGCTGGCTCCACAAAGTCCTTGCTGCGCTAGAACAGAGCCAGCACATTGAGTAGACCTCACTGACACATAACTAACTACATATAAGCTCTCTTGTTTGTGTATCTCTACTTTGTTTTAGTTCTGCACTAACTGCGGGAAGGAGTAAAAAGGGGGGGGGGGGGGGGGGTTAGAGGAAAACAACAGCTTAAAGTTGTCAGCGACTCATAACTGATGGCTTGCACCAGGATCGGTGAACCAGAACTTTTCAGACCCTGCTCCACCTCTTCGCGGTGCCCCTAGTAACAGACTAACCAGTATAGTAAGGCCAAGTGAACAGAGATCAAGAAGGAAGCCAACACGAGTAATAAAAAATACTGTGCTGAAGTCGGATGTGTTAGGCCGAAAGGCGTAAATATTAGTTTTACTGCAAACTATAATAGAACGCAAAAAACGCCAAATTAACGTCAATTTAAGTGATGAAGAGGCATAGCTTTTAGTCATCGAGAAGGCAATCGAACGAAATAAGGAATACCTTTACTTCTGTATAATGATTGTTTCGTTGTGTCGTGAGTTGATATTCTTAAAGTATGATCTATCCAAACAAGGAGTTAGGCAGGCTGTGTGCTGTCAGCAGATTTATTTAATATTTTAATATGTATAGTGAGATTATTTTAGGATCCATAAGGGGCATGCCTAGAATAACAATCGGAGGTCATAATATAAATAATCTAAGGTATACTGATTATACAGTCTTAATCGCTAAGAGTGAAAATAAGTTACAAGACATGTTAGATATTATAGTGAAAGAAAGCACAAATAAAGGACTCAGCCTTAATAGCAAAAAGGCAGAACTAATGGTAACAACAAAGAAAAAACATCACCGCTACGCACAGTAAAGACAAGTGGACAATATTATAACAGGTAAATGAATTGAAATATATGGCAGCAATGTTAACCTCCGGTGGTAGATGTACAACAGAGGTGAGATGCAGAATAGCTCAAGCAGAAGCAGCTTTAAAAAAATGATGAAGACACTATGCGATCCATTTTTGACAATAGAAACAAGAAAAGAGTTCTTAAATGTTATGTAGAGCCAGTTTTAACATATGGATATGTGGCATGGACAATTGGACAACAGACAAGGAAATCACTGGAGGCTGTAGAAATGTAGTTTTACAGAAGAATGTTGAGAACACGTTGGTCAGCTATAAAGAGTAATGGCAACGTTCTGAAAGAGGTCACAACAAATAGAGAGCTAATATCCAATATTAGGAAAAAAACTATCATCATTTTGTAGCCATGTAATGAGAAGGGAACAGCTGGAATATAATGTGACAACTAGAAAAATTAAGGGACGAAGAGATAGAGGGAAGCAAAGAGAAAAGATACCAGACAGCTTAAGAGAATGTCTTTGCAGAAGGTCAACAACAGAAATGATAAATAACTGTCAAGATCGAAATTTCTGCAGTCATGATCACCTACACCAGCAGCATGGCACCTGATGATGATGATCTATCCAGCTAATCTTCATTAGTCCTGCTCAAAAACCTCCATATTTAGGAATGAGTTATTCTGATTCAAGCATGACCTCATGATTTATTTTGAAAAGAAAAATTGATTCTACTAAATGTGGACGAGTAATTATATCCATGATGTTTTCAGCACCAGGGCTGCAAGGTAGCCATCAACTTATTGCAGGACTGCTAGCACCAGGGTTGTAGGCAGTCGTTGACTTATTACTGGACTGCTAGCACCAGGGCTGCAGTTAGTCGTTGACTTATTGCTGGACTGCTAGCACCAGGGCTGCAAGCAGTCGTTGACTTATTACTGGACTGCTATCACCAGGGCTGTAGACAGTCGTTGACTTATTGCTGGACTGCTAGCACCAGGGCTGTAGGCAGTCGTTGACTTATTGCTGGACTGCTAGCACCAGGGCTGTAGGCAGTCGTCGACTTATTACTAGACTGCTAGCACCAGGGCTGTAGGCAGTCGTCGACTTATTACTAGACTGCTATAGTCCGTTCAGAAATTCATAATCACACCTGAATTAGTTTTGCGTGATAACCGCTTGTTATTTTAGTTTCAAATTTTGCATGCAATCTTATAATATTGATGACGCAAAGATTTTGGTATTTTTTATTCCACAAACACAACAGATTTTGCACATCAGCGAATTCCTTTGATCTTTTATGACGATATCACACAAGTTGATTCAAATTTTAGAGTTTACAGTAATCGTGTTAAATTTTCCAGTTTACTGCATTTCTTGTCAGAGGCGTATCTACATAGTGCTGAATTGTGGGTGTTGTTCGTTATGTGTATTTGCAAACATGAATTCAATTGGTTACAATTAGTCTTGTCCTTCGGTCACCATTAGACCCCAGGACGTCCTAACTGCAGCTGGAATTGAGTTCATCTTAATTTTAATCATTCCGAATCTGACGATTCCAAGAGGTTGATAATCATTACTGGCTGGACAAATAGTAATCCATCTCGTTTCCAGCACTCATCTTCCACCCGCAGCACATGTTCAACACACTTCTTCCAGAACGGAATGTCTATTTTTGAGAGAGACTCGCGTGTCAGAACTTCAACATCACACATTTTAAACGTCCTGTGCTGTTCTGCAACTTGTCCTTTGACGTGAGCCCATACAAGTTCGATTGGATTAAGGTGCGCATGATATGCAGGGAGTCGAAGAGAGGTGTGGCCGTATTTCTCAATGATTGTGCCAACATGGTACACCTTTTTCTTATTCGTATTCTTCACAAGTTGTAACAATTCGGGCTTTAAATATGTGTCGTCAAATTTGACATTTTCATTCGCAAGCCATGTCCTAATTTGCTCTTTTGTATTTGATGCAGTAGGCACTTTGTCTTCCTCTGATACAACATTGTGGTATGATGCATTATCCATGACTATGCATGAAGGTCTCTCCGGGATTTGTAAAAGATCGTTCTCCAACCAGTGCCTGAAAATGTTTCCATTCATTTCAGTATGGTAGTCCCTACCGTCGGTACTTTTTGATTGGAAAATAAGTCCCGCATCATGGACAAGGCCGTTTTCAGTGCTTCCAGCATGCGTTAATATAATGCGCTGGCCTTTGGTGCTCGGAATTGTTCTTTTGAGTTTGCCATTTACTGACTGCCATTCTTTAGCATAGGTGTGATGTGCGTTGACCCATGATTCGTCCAAATATACAATATCATACCGTTCACTCCGCCGCTCACGGATCTGTCTCAGGTATTTGATTCGAGCAATGACCAAGTGTGGTTTTTCACAAATAATATTCCTGCCCCCAACAGTTTTTCTGAAAGTGAAGCCGGCTCCTCGCACAATCTTCCATAGAGTACTTTTAGAAATGTCATTATTGCAGTCTGCATGCAATTTTAATTTCAAATTCCCGAGAGTAACAAGTACATTATTAGCAAAAATTTTCAATATCTCACGTTTTATGACATCCTTGTGACATCCATGTCAAAGCTGTCGACTTTCCTTTTCCATCCTTGATTGACATGAGTGCACTCTATCTATCTATCTTTCGTTCGCCTGAAGTATTGTCTATATCTGCAATGTCGTTTCCTGTATAAATGTTACTGTCTTTTGTAATTCTTGCAGTGGCCCATACAGTTTTGTCTGTAGTGTTGTATCTATGGGTCAATGGATTTTCCTCAGTCTACTATATTCAGTGCAGTCTTGAAGTATGTGTTCAGCAGTCTGGGGCGCCTGTCCACATGTATAAGTAGTTGAGGTGCCGATCTTGAATTTTGTATACATGTGACTATGGAGTCGATTGTGTCCTGTTCTGACGCGTATAATGATAACTTGTTCATATCTATTCATATTATGAAAGGCATCCTGATTTGGGGCTTGTGGTCCTCTGATTGATTTGATTATCTGTTTCTTATGATGGTATGTAACCGGTGTATCTAGTTGTGTGCCTGTTGAACCTTCCTTTGCCAACTGATCTGCTTTCTCATTTCCTGGTATTCCACAGTGAGATGGGATCCGCTGCAGGGCAACCCTGTGGTGCTTGCAGAGTTCAGTCAATAAGGTCTGCAGATGTGGTAATTTTCTGGATTGTAGTGCCCGGAGTACTGAACTTGCATCTGTCAAAAACACTACAGGCTGCGGGCTAAGATTAATGTTCAGCTGTTTTTCTATTGCCAACTTTATTGCTTGTATTTCTGCATCATAATTGTGACAATATTTCCCTGTTGCTATTTTATTCATATCCCTAGTGTTATTTGGGTACTCTACATATGCACATGCTCCCCCATTTTTTACTGCATTCTGTGCTGATCCATCTGTATACACACGAATCCATAGGTCTTGTGGGTATTCTTCATCCAGGAAACTGAGAGTTATTGTTTTTCGCTGTAGACTATTCTGTTCCTCTTTATCAACTATTCCTTTCACTTCTGTCCGTATTTGAACTGATAATCCTGATTCCTCTGTCCAGGGAGTCTGTTCTGGTATGGGCAGTAGGGGTTAACAGCTCTTGGCATGTCTGGTGTTTGTCTACTAATACGCTTGGCTTGGTGGATAAAACTGCTTCTCTTAAGTCGTCCCAATGCAAGATTTTGGAATCAGTCCTTCATTGGATGTCTCGGCATCCAAGCACCTTTTTCTGCCTGTATCAGCACCTTTGTGTCCCTCCGTTCTCTCAGTGCTGGTATCCTCCACAATTTCTCCATCTCCAATATTGGTGTTGATTTCATTGCTCCTGTGATGACCCTAAGTGCCTGGTTTTGTACTTTATCCAGTTCTTGCAGTGTGGTGTTTGATGCTGAGCACCATGCAGATGATCCATATTCTAAATGTGGGCGTATACTCTGTTGGTAAACTTTACTGAGTATTTTCCCACTCGCACCCCACGTAGTTCCACACAGCTTTCTTAGAATAGCCAATTTTCTCCTTGCTTTTGGGTTGCCTTATTTATCTGCTGTTTCCAAGATAGTTTGTTATCAAATGTAACTCCGAGATACGTAGCTTGTATGTCTTCTTTCATAGGCTCATTGTTTATGTAGATGGCTCCTGCTTTTTGTTTTGGGGAAAGAGTGAAAAGTGTATTACTGCATTTGTCTGTATTGATACTGATACACCATCTATTTGTCTATGAATTCAGTGCATTCATAGCTCTTTGTAACAATTTGGAGGCCACTGTTGCATACTCCTCTGTGCACCACATTACCAAGTCATGTGCATACATTGCCACTTTGATACCATGTGGTAGTTCAGTAACTAGGTCATTGATGTAGATCAGAAAAAGTGTTGGAGATAGTACCCCTCCCCGTGGAACGCCCTGGCGCAGTAAGACCTTCTTACTCTTAAGACCATCCAGTTGCACTCTGGCTCTCCTGTTATGCAGGTATGCTTTGACCCATTTGTACATCCTGCCATTTCTCCATAATTTCTCAGTTTCTTCAAAAGCCCTTCCTTCCATACCTTATCAAATGCTTTCTTTAGGTCTATCCATGCTGCTAGTGCCAGTTTCTTTTCTTGAAACGCATTCTCAATTTCCTGGGAAAGATAGGTTGCCTGATCTTCGGTAGAGTAACACTGTCTAAAGCCTGCTTGTTGTGGGACAAGGAGATTTTCACTTTCCAGGTACCACTGCAGTCTGAGATTGATTATACGTTCCATTGTTTTGCAAAAACAGCTTGTAAGGCTGATTGGTCTATAGCTGGATGTCATTGAACCATCTTTTCCTGGCTTTAGTAATGGTATCATAATTGCTTCTCTCCATGCCTGTGGTACTTTACCTGTGATCCAGCAAATGTTGTAGATCTGCAGTAGTATTGCTTTAGCTGCTGTTCCCAAGTTCTTAAGCATTTCATTAGACACTCCATCACTACCTGGTGACTTTTTCATTTTTAATTTGGATATTGCCAGCTCTAGCTCACATTGAGTAATGGGTATTTCCATGACTTCATGTGCGGTCTCTTCTTGTCCTGCATTTTGTTGTTTTAGACGGGTCTCTTGACGTTTCTCTAGGCTAATTTCAATATTGTTGTCATTTGCAAAGGAGTCTGCAAAGTGATTTGCTGCATGTTTACCTGTTAGAATGTTTCCATCCTTCTTCAGTGTAATTTTTGTGTTCCTTTCTGTACCCTCATCATTCAGCTGTTTTACAAGCTTCCACACTTTTCTTGTGTCTCGTTCTAGATTCAAGGACTCTGTTTTCTCTTTCCAGCTTCTACGTCTGGCTTGTAGTTTAGCCCATTGAAATTTGGCTTTAGCATGTTGATAGTTATTGTGGTGTTTCTGGCAGGGGTTATTTTCTGCTTGCTTTCGAGATATTTCCATGTCATTGTGCAGTTGCTCTAGTTCACTACTCCAGTATGGTTTGTAGTGTTTCCGTGCCCCTCTAGGTATTGTTTCACTGGCAGCTTGTATTATTAGTCTACTGAATTCATCAACTATTTTGTTGATGTCTCTGTCTGTATTTAGATCTTTAGTCAGTACACTGGTGTAATGTTGATACATTTTCCAGTCTGCCTTTTGTAATTCCATCTGGAGAGAGTGCTGCTCTCCCTGACGGCCTCATTTTGCACCACTAAAAAGACAGGTCGGTGGTCGCTGCCTCCAAGTTGTTTCCCAACAATACGTGTGATATTCCAATCCAGGTCTGGTGAATGGAAAGCAAGGTCTGGTGTAGATGTGGTATGCCATGATCTGGAATAGAATGTTGGTGGATCTGTTGCCTGGTTTAATAGTATAAGCCCATTGTCATCCTGCCAATTTTCAAGTTCTTCACCTCTCTTGTCCATATCTTCATAGCCCCAGCTCTGTGAATGGCTGTTAAAGTCTCCACATACAATTATTCTTTCTTTTAATGTAATTGAGTGCACTCTGAGTCTTGTTTAATCCAACGAGAAAATGACGATTTATTAAAACCAAGCGCGAGTTCTTTTCGTCTCTCTGGGTCATGAATATCACAATATAAATGCCCCATCTTGGATTCCCTAAGGAAGTGCTGATATAGTAAAACAGTAACCTTTTGCATAGTTATAAATTTGCATTTCAAACTCATTGTAATTTAGATATAAATGTTGGTATTTAAATTCAACAAATTGTCTAGTGAGTCTTTACAAAATTAATAAAGATACGCCTTCCCTTCGGTAATTAATGCCAAGGCCGTGGTGCGTCATGTATTTCAATAACAATTAAGTTTTGTGCACGGGATTTTCCTGAAGTTAGTGTTTCTGCAATAGCCAAACTATTTTACGTGAACGACCGCACCAAATTAATGTATATATCCTAAAATGGTGTCAAATTCGAACAGGGTGAATTTAATATAGCCTAAAGAAGAAAACTTTTAAACTAGATCAAATTTCTCAGAGCAAAAAATATTTCTATAACGTCATCAATATTCTAAGATTGCATGCAAAATTTGAAAGCAAAATAACAAACGGTTATCACGCAAAACTAATTCAGGTGTGATTATGAATTTCTGAATGGACTATAGTACCAGGGCTGTAGGCAGTCGTCGACTTATTACTGGACTGCTAGTACCATTTGCTGCAGGCAGTCGTCGACTTATTGCTGGACTACTAGCATCAGGGCTGTAGGCAGTCACCGACTTATTGCTGGACTGCTAGCACCAGCGCTGTAGGCAGTCGTTGCCTTATTACTGGACTGCTAGCACCAGGGCTGCAGGCAGTTGTTGACGTATTACTGGAATGCTAGCAGCAGGGCTGTAGGCAGTCGTTGACTTATTACTTGACTGATAGTACCAGGGCTGTAGGGGCAGTCGTCGACTTGTTACTGGACTGCTAATACCATTGGCTGTAGGCAGTCGTTGACTTATTACTGGACTGCTAGTACCAGGGCTGTAGGCAGTCGTCAACTTATTAATGGACTGCTAGTACCAGGGCTGTAGACAGTCGTCGACTATTGCTGGACTGCTAGCACCAGGCCTGTAGGCAGTCGTCGACATATTGCAGAATTGCTAGTACTATGTTTGCAGGCAGTCACCGACTTATTGCTGGACTGCTAGCACCAGGGCTGTAGGCAGTCGTCGACTTATTGCTGGACTGCTAGCATCAGGGCTGTAGGCAGTCACCGACTTATTGCTGGACTGCTAGCACCAGCGCTGTAGGCAGTCGTCGACTTATTGCTGGACAGCTAGCACCAGGACTGTAGGCAGTCGTCGACTTATTGCTGGACAGCTAGCATCAGGGCTGTAGGCAGTCACCGACGTTTTGCTGGACTGTTATCACCAGGGCTGTAGGCAGTCGTCGACTTATGCTGGACTGTTAGTACTATGTTTGCAGGCAGTCACCGACTTATTGCTGGACTGCTAGCACTATGTTTGCAGGCAGTCACCGACTTATTGCTGGACTGCTAGCACTATGTTTGCAGGCAGTCACCGACTTATTGCTGGACTGCTAGCACTATGTTTGCAGGCAGTCACCGACGTATTGCTGGACTGCTAGCACTATGTTTGCAGGCAGTCACCGACTTATTGCTGGACTGCTAACACCAGGGTTGCAGGCAGTCACCGACTTATTGCTGGACTGCTAACACCAGGGTTGCAGGCAGTCACCGACTTATTGCTGGACTGCTAGCACTATGTTTGCAGGCAGTCACCGACTTATTGCTGGACTGCTAGCACTATGTTTGCAGGCAGTCACCGACTTATTGCTGGACTGCTAGCACTATGTTTGCAGGCAGTCACCGACTTATTGCTGGGCTGCTAGCACTATGTTTGCAGGCAGTCACCCACTTATTGCTGGACTGCTAGCACTATGTTTGCAGGCAGTCACCCACTTATTGCTGGACTGCTAGCACTATGTTTGCAGGCAGTCACCGACTTATTGCTGGACTGCTAGCACTATGTTTGCAGGCAGTCACCGACTTATTGCTGGACTGCTAACACCAGGGTTGCAGGCAGTCACCGACTTATTGCTGGACTGCTAGCACTATGTTTGCAGGCAGTCACCGACTTATTGCTGGACTGCTAACACCAGGGTTGCAGGCAGTCACCGACTTATTGCTGGACTGCTAACACCAGGGTTGTAGGCAGTCACCGACTTATTGCTGGACTGCTAGCACTAGGGTTGCAGGCAGTCACCGACTTATTGCTGGACTGCTAACACCAGGGTTGCAGGCAGTCACCGACTTATTGCTGGACTGCTAACACCAGGGTTGGAGGCAGTCACCGACTTATTGCTGGACTGCTAGCACCAGGGTTGCAGGCAGTCACCGACTTATTGCTGGACTGTTAGCACTATGTTTGCAGGCAGTCACCGACTTATTGCTGGACTGCTAACACCAGGGTTGCAGGCAGTCACCGACTTATTGCTGGACTGCTAGCACCAGGATTACTCAACCAGAACTATCTAGATCCATGTCCATCTTTTCTGGTAACAAACTAACCAATTTAGCCAAACAATTAGAGATCGAACGGGAAGACAACTCGGTACCCAAAAGGGAGAATATGCCTAATCAGAATGTGTTTCTACGTAAACACTCTACTGCAAAACATACACAGGTTATCAAACCACTTCAAGAACTACAAACTGTTGAATTTTGGTTTGAACCAATAACAGTTCAATAAGGATAAATGAAAAATCTCAATCTTCTTTTGTCTTCTACATGCAGCTTTAGGTGTAAACTTGAATAGGTTGATAGAAATAGGTGGTTAGTTTAAGGTTATAGTAGGATTTGTTTTTAGTAACGCTGAATGTCATGTCATCATCATCATCATCATCATCATCATCATCATCTTCAAGTGCCATGCCAGTTGACGTGGGTATCATCTCTCCCCACATCACTCTGACATTCATACATGTCATAATTTTAGTCGGTGGTCTTTTATTGTGCCATTTGTAAAAGCTGTTCAATATTTTCTTCTCTTTGGGGTTTCCTCTGTTATGTTTTCCATGCATTGTCCCTGTTGTTATAGTATCCTCAATGCCTTCTTTTCGCATGACATGTAGGTGACATGAATATTATTGCATGCTGGACACATCTTTCTCTCTCTCTCTCTCTCTCTCTCTCTCTCTCTCTCTCTCTCTCTCTCTCTGTCTTTGGCCGTTCACTTTGACTGTGGATAAGGTAGCTCAAATCCAATGAAGACAAAATCATCATCATCTATACTGCTCATAAAATATACGTTACCTTCCAGGACATTACTTGATATTGTAGCGGTAGCACTCACAACAAGTTCAGGGGGAAGAGATAATGTTGTTAAGCCTAAATTAAACACATGCACGCTAAGGGAACAGTTGCGTCTCAATGCTGCTGCAGACAGCGAGAATGGCATGATAACAAGTCATCAACTGAACTGCAGAGACAAAACTAGCAATTGGGAGATGCTGGGGAATAGATGGAACCATGTTTTGAAAGCAATCTACAAGCATTATCTGATAAGTACTTTGATGGAGCCCACAGGGAAAGAGGAAACGGGAAATCTAGAGACACTTATGGAGACGAAACCTTTAGAGAGAAACTCAGTCACACTTGGATAGATTGGAAGAGACACGCAAAGAACCAGAATGGTTGGAGAGTTTACTCTTAGCATACGGCCCAGTAGAGTGTACAATTTCATGCAAAAATAAAATGGAATAGAGAGCTGTGCAGATATATGATCATTTAGACACCAACCTGGGCACTAACGATTACAGAGGTGCTTTTTTTTTTTAACATTCGGTTGATAATTTCTTTTTTCCTTATTTCATTCTTTTACAGGAAGTTTCTGTGGGGAAGTGGTTATTGCAGTTGTCGCTGACCAGGTGATTTCAACTCAATTCACAAGATACCAGATTTATTTCTTTGTATTCTTTTTTATTAAGAAGGGGAAGTTGGGGTTGTTGGAATAAATGTGGTTTAGCGATGCCAATGGTCATATCACCCGTTATAGTTATGCCAATGGTCATATCACCCGTTATAGTTATGCCAATGGCCATATCACGCGTTATAGTTATGCCAATGGTCATATCACCCGTTATAGTTATGCCAATGGTCATATCACCCGTTATAGTTATGCCAATGGCCATATCACCCGTTATAGTTATGCCAATGGCCATATCACCCGCTATAGTTATGCCAATGGCCATATCACCCGTTATAGTTATGCCAATCTTCATATCACCCGTTATAGTTATGCCAATGGTCATATCACCCGTTATAGTTATGCCAATGGCCATATCACCCGTTATAGTTATGCCAATGGTCATATCACCCGTTATAGTTATGCCAATGGTCATATCACCCGTTATAGTTATGCCAATGGCCATATCACCCGTTATAGTTATGCCAATGGCCATATCACCCGTTATAGTTATGCCAATGGCCATATCACCCGTTATAGTTATGCCAATGGCCATATCACCCGTTATAGTTATGCAATGGCCATATCACCCGTTATAGTTATGCCAATGGCCATATCACCCGTTATAGTTATGCCAATGGTCATATCACCCGTTATAGTTATGCCAATGGCCATATCACCCGTTATAGTTATGCCAATGGCCATATCACCCGTTATAGTTATGCCAATGGCCATATCACCCGTTATAGTTATGCCAATGGCCATATCACCCGTTATAGTTATGCCAATGGTCATATCACCCGTTATAGTTATGCCAATGGTCATATCACCCGTTATAGTTATGCCAATGGCCATATCACCCGTTATAGTTATGCCAATGGCCATATCACCCGTTATAGTTATGCCAATGGCCATATCACCCGTTATAGTTATGCCAATGGTCATATCACCCGTTATAGTTATGCCAATGGTCATATCACCCGTTATAGTTATGCCAATGGTCATATCACCCGTTATAGTTATGCCAATGGTCATATCACCCGTTATAGTTATGCCAATGGTCATATCACCCGTTATAGTTATGCCAATGGTCATATCACCCGTTATAGTTATGCCAATGGCCATATCACCCGTTATAGTTATGCCAATGGCCATATCACCCGTTATAGTTATGCCAATGGCCATATCACCCGTTATAGTTATGCCAATGGCCATATCACCCGTTATAGTTATGCCAATGGCCATATCACCCGTTATAGTTATGCCAATGGCCATATCACCCGTTATAGTTATGCCAATGGCCATATCACCCGTTATAGTTATGCCAATGGCCATATCACCCGTTATAGTTATGCCAATGGCCATATCACCCGTTATAGTTATGCCAATGGCCATATCACCCGTTATAGTTATGCCAATGGCCATATCACCCGTTATAGTTATGCCAAAGGCCATATCACCCGTTATAGTTATGCCAATGGCCATATCACCCGTTATAGTTATATTTTAAAAAAGTAAAGTACCCCCCCCCCCGTCACGCCAAGTGGCGTATAGGGAAATATGGTGTTAGTGACCCTATGTTTTACAGACCTTCAGCACATGATTTTTGGGGTAATGTGGTCGGTATTACGCCCGTGCTGATTTACTTTCTCAGAAAAAAATTCGGTATCCATTTAAGGCTGGGTGAACCCGGAAGCCGTCGGTTGGGATCGAACCCTACCCCTTGTCCTTTGTAGTCCAGTTCACTAACCACTGAGCTATCGCGGCTCCACGTTATAGTTATGCCAATGGCCATATCACCCGTTATAGTTATGCCAATGGTCATATCACCCGTTATAGTTATGCCAATGGTCATATCACCCGTTATAGTTATGCCAATGGCCATATCACCCGTTATAGTTATGCCAATGGCCATATCACCCGTTATAGTTATGCCAATGGCCATATCACCCGTTATAGTTATGCCAATGGCTATATCACCCGTTATAATTATGCCAAATGGCCACAGAAAGATATAGAATACATTATAAGTGGCATAAATAGTACGATGTTGCATGTAAATTCACTCTGTTTTTAAACTTGATATTTTTTTCTTTCATCCTTTCTTCCTTTTTTTAATGACGAGCAAAACATTTACACACACAGACACACACACAGACACAGACATATGCAGGGGCGTACATACACAACACACCCTGTTGATATTATCTCACGGTAAAGGTAAAGGTAAAGTACGAGACTTGAACCGGCGTTTTAGCACGCGAGTCTACACCCATATGTGCTCGGCCGCCTATCTAGAAATGTTCGGATATTTCTGTATAGTGTCGCCTCAAGCATCGAAACTCTGATGCGAAGCGACGTTCCTCACCTTCCCAGGGTAATACCCTGGTACCCATTTCTGCCAACGGCTGGGTCGACCGTGGGGATATTTTTTTTTCTCCAACCACGAGTACAATTCACACTGCTCCCAGCGGGAATCGAACACGGGTTGTTCGAGCGTCGGTGGTCTAGTCGGGTGGTGTTCCCAACTAGGCTACGGTCTGAACATGAAGCAAAGGTTGATGTGCGGCGCTGACATTACTGAATGAGTGCTACTTGAATTGTGTGTGTGCGCGCGCGCATTTAGTTTGTTAGTGGAACTGAAAAGTAGGGCGGAGTGTGGAGCTTGAAAATAGAGACTAGGTACGGCTTGGAGGCACAGGCGTGCTTGAGGAATAAGTTCCGCCTTCACAACTGAGAATATTTTTTTTTTTTTTTTTTTTTTGGGGGGGGGGAGAGAGAGAGAGAGAGAGAGAGAGAGAGAGAGGTTTTAAGTGATGGGAGAGGAGGGGTTGGGGGTTTCCCTGCTTCACGAGCGAAGAAACTTGTTGACAGCAGATGCGCTCCCACGGTCTGTGACTGCCATGCGACAATAGTGTAATGTGTTCAATAGGGCCACTGCGCTCGTGTCGAGTGTTCTACGTACGGGTTCTAGACGAGCATTTGAAGCGAGTGTTTTCACAAAATTTCTATGTGAGTGTTCTACACGCCCCCCCCCCCCTAGATGAGTGGTCTTCTTGTTGCATTCGTCCGAAAGAGAACTCCCCTTCACCGTCACTCTTGAAACGACGTTAAGTGGGCGTAGATTCGTCGTGGCTGCAGCTTACACCAAGTTGCGAGATCTCCACATTCCATCCCTGCCTACTGACGTAAGAGCAATATAGTATCCGATAATTAATCAAACGTTCGCAGAAGAAGTTGCTGAGTCGGCAGTTTGGTTGGAGTAAAAGTTCTATATTAAAGGATGGATATGTGGAGAAGGAAAAGAGAAAGTACGTGATAGAGTATAAGTGAGTAAGGAAGATTAAGAGCGAGGGAGTGGGAGAGGAAGTAAGAAAATAAAGAAGAGAAAATAAGATAGAAGAGAGAGAGAAGAAGTAGGAGAAGGAGTAAGAGTAGAAGAGGAAGTACGAGAAAGAGTAAGAGTAGAAGAGGAAGTAAGAGAAAGAGTAAGAGTAGAAGAGGAAGTAAGAGAAAGAGTAAGAGTAGAAGAGGAAGTAAGAGAAAGAGTAAGAGTAGAAGAGGAAGTAAGAGAAAGAGTAAGAGTAGAAGAGGAAGTAAGAGAAAGAGTAAGAGTAAAAGAGGGATTAAGAGTAAAAGAGTAAGAGTAGAAGAGGAAGTAAGAGAAAGAGTAAGAGTAGAAGAGGAAGTAAGAGAAAGAGTAAGAGTAGAAGCTGAAGTATGAGAAAGAGTAAGAGAAGAAGAGGAAGTAAGAGAAAGAGTAAGAGTAGAAGCTGAAGTATGAGAAAGAGTAAGAGAAGAGGAAGTAAGAGAAAGAGTAAGAGTAGAAGAGGAAGTAAGAGAAAGAGTAAGAGTAGAAGAGGAAGTAAGAGAAAGTAGAAGAGGAAGTAATAGAAAAAAAAAAGAGAAAGAGTATGATCACCAGAATACAATTATGAAGCGATACAATTTGACGATCTAAGTGACGAAGTCCATAACTAGCGAGCTAATGGGACCAACCTATCGCCATATATTGAAAAGAATCTCGCACATTGGTGACTGCTGTAAGTGCTTCATGGCTAATTTCGGTAACAATTAAACTGTGATTTTTTAAACTAACAATTTAACATGAACACAACTATTGGAGCATTCCCTCACGAGACGAATGACTTATTTTTGACGCGTTCCCCCCATTTTAGAAAACCACTTCCGGCGACTAGCCAGCCCCTGGCAATCACAGCGTACATTCATCAAATATGAATGATACAATGGCATAAAAAAAAACCCACATAGAAGCGGCTAAAGGACCTGCTATTTGTATGTGCATGTAACCAGGATCCAGAAAGGTCCACGGTTATATACAATTCGTCTGGGGTCCTTAATAAAAAAAAAATATTATAAAAAAAGACGCCTCCAAAGGCCTATCTTCCTTGACAGGTAATACTAGGTAGGATGTACAACAGGCTTCTGTACCCTTCCCCTTACACACACACACCCACCCTACGAATTTGATTCTGGGTTTCAGCTGTCGTGCACCTGCCGCCCGCCACCTTTGTTCAAATCTCCCTGACCACCCCACGGCCCCTTTCCCTACACGACATTTTCCCTGCTCTTTCATTTAGCCGGTTTTCCAATCTCAAGATTATCTCCGGTCGGAGGTGCTCGGTATAACTCGTGACCAAGTCGTGCGCAACTCGGAGGCCCGGTAGTCGCGTGCCACCTTGTGACGACTCCCCGACCTGTAGAAGTGAGGGCTTGACTTAGTCGACTCGTAGCTTGATTGGGCCACCTGTCCGTTCAGTGTGTCCCGCTATGTCTTTTTTTCCCCCTCTCTCCTTTTCCAGCCCCGTCTTTGTTAATTTTTTTTCTCACACAGGGTTTTAAATGGAAATATTTTTTTTTTTTAAATAACCCGACCAACGCCTGGTGGTGAAGGCTGTCGGAAGGGGAGGAGGGAATTAAACAGTGGCATCGTTTTAATCCCTTCTTAAACAAGGCTGGCTTTTGTCTCTTGTGCTGTCTTCATAAATACCAACGTTAGCATTCCTTACAAAGGGGGTTACTGAAACATTGACATGCACATTTCGTGTAAGAAGTCGTTGCATTATTATTATCAAGTACATGTCTCCTGGCGTAGGTGATCATATTTCTCCACAACTTCATATCCAAAATAAAAATAGCATGAACAAGAAACTGGTGATACCGATTGACGCACTGTCAGTCATAACAGTCTTAAAAACTCATAGGAACAGTGAGCTAGATGACTTGAGAACAACCCGAGACCAATTGTGCAATAACTTCCAGAGAGTGGCCATCCAGTACACGGAAACGAATACACGGAAAAGAATACACAGACAAATTAGCTAAGGGGAGAGGGAGATTATCCCACGTGAACCTATCTGGTCAGCTACGATGAAGCTAAATATATCATTAAATACCAGGATCATGAAAAATGGAAACAATAACGTCCAATATATAACGAGAGGGACGGATACCATCATAGAGGAAATCAAGTCATTAGAATCCGCCTACGTACTGGCCACAACAGAATGAGAAACCAGATGTTCACCAAACTCAAAATAGGATCTACTAGCCTATGCCACTGTACACTGGATAACATGACAAGAAACGCGTTTTACAGGATTGCCCCCAGTACATAGACCTGAGGAGGACAATGTGAGCCACACCCACCTCCCTGGAGGAGAAACTCTACGGGACAACCAAATCACTGAAACAGACAGCTGCCTTCATAAGAGAGTCTGGAGTCCTAGTCTGAATGATCGCAGCAGAAGAAGAAGTAGTCTTTACTGAGATATCAATTATATCAATTCTGTTGTTGACTTACTGCCATTCTTTACAACTGTCAAAGTGTAAGCTTTTTGCTTGAGCTAGGATCGGTGAAACAGAACCATTCAGACCCTACTCCACCTCTTCGCGGTGCCCCAAAAACAAAGACTAACCTGTCAAGTCTGGCCAAGAGAGGAGGGATCGAAGAGGGAAGACAACCCGGGGCTCAAAAAATAACATGATGAAGTCGGATGTGTTAGGCCGAAAGGCGCAAATATCAGCTCTACTGCAAACTACAACACAACGGTAACTATGCCCACTTAACGTCCTTACAAGGACGGATGATTAAGAGGATATTTAATTCTTTAAGTAGTCATCGGATAAACGACATTAAGGAGCTAGAAGATTATCTTTCTATCCCCCTCTTTAGATCCTCAATTTGTCCAGCTGTTTCCTTCTGATTACATGACTAAAAGACAGCGACTATTTCCTCTGATGTCGAAGAAAAGCTGTTACTTTTCTGTGGCCTCATGTAAAATGTCCTACCTACTCTTTTTAGCAATCCATGATATCCTCAACGCTCGTTTGTAAACCACATTTCTGTGGCCCCAACAATTTTCTTGTCTATTCTCCAATTGTCCATGATTCGCATCTATACGCCAAGACTGGATCCACATCATCATCATCATCGAGTGCCTTCTCCGCAACGAAGGTTGGCTACCATGGATCGCCATTCTACTCTGTTTCTTGCTTTGATGGTGCAGGCTGTCATAGATTGACTTGTCCATCTTTTGATGTTACTCGTCCATGTCAGTCTTGGCCTGCCTCTTCCTCTTTTACCTTGTATTTTCCCTTCCAATTTTACTTTTAGTAGGCTGCTGTGTCTTTTAACATGTCCCACAAATTTCATTTGTCTTGTCTTAATTGTATTTAGTAGTTCTCTTTTTATTTTCAGTTGTTTTAAAACTTCATCGTTTGTTATCTTTTGTTTCCATCCAATTCTACCTATTCTTCTATAAATCCACATTTCAAAGGCTTCAATTTTCTGTTCTGTTTTCTTGTCTAATGTCCATGTTTCTGCACCGTACAGGCATAATGAGAAGTTGTAACATTTTGCCATTCTTAGTTTCAGCCCTGCTGATATTTGTTTTGTTGTTAGTATATTTTTCATGGCATTAAAATTACCTTTTGCCATACCTATCTATTCTTTTCTTTATTTCAATTTTGCATTTTCCATCATTGGTTATAGTATGCCCCAGGTAGTTGTAGCTCTGGACTGTCTCCAGATGTATTCCCTCAACTGTGATATTTAATTGTAGGTCTTGAGAATTTTCTTTGTTTATGATCATAGTTTTAATCTTTTTGATATTCATTTCTAGTCCATATTTTTTGCTTGTTATGTTTATCACATTAAGCAATTGTTGTAGGTCTTTAGGATTTTCTGCTAGTAGAACAGTATCATCAGCATATCTTAGGTTATTGATTATCTTTCCATTAATGTTTAGGCCTGGTATCTCTGAGATGTTTTTAAAGATTTGCTCAGTGTATAGATTGAACAAGCTTGGTGATAGGATGCATCCTTGTCTTACTCCTCTTTTTATGTGTAGAGTTCTCCTTGTTATATCTTATTATTGCCGTTTGCTCCCAGTACAAATTACATATTAGTCGTATGTCTGTGTCATCTAGATTTATATCCTTTAGGCAGTCTATGAGTTGGTTATGGTGTATTCTATCGAAAGCTTTGGTGTAGTCTATAAAGCAGGCATATATTGGTTTGTTTACTTCTGTGTACTTTTCAATCAATTTTCTCATGCTGAATATGGCTTCTTTTGTCCCACCGTTTTTCCTGAATCCAAATTGTTGCTCATCTAATTCAGTATTGATTTTATTCTGAATCCTTCCTTTTATAACTTTTAGTAAAATTTTTGTTACCTGGCTCATTAGACTTATTGTTCTGAAATCACTGCATTCAACTGCACCATTCTTTTTAGGCAATGCAATGAAAGTTGACGTTTTTAGATCGTTTGGTATGTATCCTGTATGGTATATGTCATTGCATATGTCTGTGATCACTTCGACGCCAAACTCTTCTAGAGCCTGTATCATCTCTATCTGTATATTGTCAGGTCCTGCTGCCTTTCCCTTTTTCATTGTTTTTATAGCTTTTTCTACTTCAGATTTCAGGATTTTATAGTTGTATGTACATTTTATGTCTGGCTTTTTGTCCCTTTCGTCATGAAATAATTCTGTTATATATTCTTGCCATATATTTATTATATCTGTGTTGTGTTAGCATTCTTCCCACTTTGTTTGTAATACATCCGTTTCCTGCAGCTTTTTTGTCTTTATTCGTCATACTCTTTATTTCTGTGTGCATCTCTCTTAATTTTTGTTTACTTTTCATAGTTTCGACTTCTAAACATCTTTGGTTGAGCCAGTCTTCTTTTGCCTACATAACTCTTAAGAATTTTTTTTTATTTCCAATGACAAAATGAATGGGTTACATAGTATAGTTTTTTTCCTCCTCTTCATTTTGTATGTGAGCGTGGGGGGAGAGGTGGGGAGAAAAAAGCCTTTACCTGAGCTATTAGAACCTCACCTCTAAGTTTATATACCATAATTATGTGCTGAAGACTAATATACAATTCTATTCTCATTTAACTGGTTGTAAAATGTATCAATTAAAACAATTGATAAAGGCCTCTAGTCTGTCTGCTGTTGGTGCATAAGCTTGTATAAGATTTATGTCTATTGGCTTTCCATTCAATTTCACTAAAAGGACTCAGTCAGATATTAGGTAAAAGCCTTTCACTGTTCTTGCTCTTTCTGCATCCAAGATGATACCTACTCCTCTTTGGTGTTCAGTACCTCCAGAATAGATTAACAACAGAATAGATGGTAATATATGTTCTATGATAATAAATATTCCATTTGGGCGCCTCGGTAACCTTAACATATGGATGTGAATAATGGACAATAGGACAACTGACAAGAAAATCACCGGAGTCTGTGGAAATGTGGTTTTACAGAAGAATATTGAGAATACCATGGACAGCTAAGAAGAGTAATGAAGATGTTATAAGAGAGGTCAAAGCAAAAATAGAGCTAATTTCAAATATTAGGAAGAAACAATCATCATTTTTGGCCATGTAATGAGAAGAGAACAACTGGAATATATTGTAACAACTGGAAAAATTGAGGGACGAAGAAATAGAGGGAAGCAAAGAGAAAAAATACCAGACAGCTTAAGAGAATGGCTTGGCAGAAGGTCAACAACAGAAATGATAAATAACTGTCGAGATCGAAAGTTGTGGAGAGAAATTATCACCTACGCCAGCAGGCCCAGTACTTGATGAATGAATTCTATTATATCCCAGGGATCTGATTACAGTCAGGAATTTTCCATATCCGCTGCACCATTTCCCAAAACGGATTGATAAATTGTGTGTTGACAAGGTCGCTCGGTTCACTTCCTACTCGACTGCACAGGCGACGATTCCAAACCTCCTTAGTGGCCTCTTACGACATACGTGGCAGGTAACAGTGACTCTATTCTTTTCTCCCCTCACCAAAGAAGAACGCCATCAACATGAACTGACCACATTTCCATCAATGAAATAAAAAAAAAAAAAAAATTAACCTAACAACTACACAGTAAAGGGAAAATGGCGTACAGAGAAGTTTTTTTTCCCCTTTTTTTATACTTGTACACTGATTAACGATTTTAAAATTGAATCTCTCTATTTTTAATTGTTTCAGCTTTTTTTCAAACCTGTGACATGTTAGGTACAAACTGTCTATCTTTTGTTGGGTATTACTGTTTCCGGTGTCCACGCTGTATATTAAAGACGATTTCATCGTAATGCTAACAACATGACCATCCTTCCACCCACGGACAGTCTAAGAAAATAAGCACTGACATGTTCTATAATACACACTCAAGACATTGTTGATGTCTTCCTTTTCTTCTTTTCCAGCGTTCTGCTTCTTACAGGTGTTCTTGATAAATGCAAACGTTGATTATACATAAGAGTCACGGCTGCTAGCTTTAATCTAAAAGTAGTATATTAGTTACAGTTATAAAAATGTTGCTACATGTATGAATGAAGATGTTATGAGGAAACTACATTCCACTCATTCTTGAGTTTGATATTTTAATGGAGTGGTTTAAATGTGAGACACTGAGCAAAAACATGAATAATCTAGAATAGCTGGTGTTGAGATGTTTTCGTTCAATATTCCGTATGAGCATAAAAATGTAAAGATTTGATAAATCTGACCCTTTTTGGTGTAAAATAAAAATAGTATAATGACAAATTTTGTAATATGTAAGTTATAGAGTCTCTTGTGATCATTGTTAATGTACTACAGCAGAATTATACTCAAATCACTTGATATCTGCTATCTTTCTCTTTGATTCCCTCTATCTCTTCGTCCCTTAATTTTCCCAGTTGTCACAATATATTCCAGCTGTCCCCTTCTCATTACATGGCTAAAGAAATTATGGTTGTTTCTTCTTAATATTGGAAATTGGCTCTCTTTTTGCTTTTGTGTCTTTCAGAACGTTTTCATTACTCTTCTTAGCAATCCATGGTATTCACAACATTCTTAAGTAAAACCACAATTCTACAGCCTCCAGTGATTGACTGTTATAATGAATTAAGTTATCGGTATTCTGAGAAAATATTACAGGAGTCTAGTCCACTTTTAACTGAGATCCAAATACAGATGGTCCCCGTGACGATCTAGTCGTACACGCGCGTCGATCTTTTTCTCTAGGAATTGTACCTGTTGTCACAATATTTCCGTTACAGTTCTGAGGTCACCGACTGAGCCCAGTCAAATCAAGAGTGTTCTATGATTGACTTCAGCCGAACTTCAGTTGTTCGGGAGTGTTAATTTCAGCCAGAGGGTTCACAAACAATCGCAGGTGCTGCTGCTTCAACGGCTCTCAACACTGAATCCTTGTTGTCCAGGACAACAGAGCCATCCACTGGTTAATGAAATATTAGTCACTTGAACTAAATATGTTTCGGAATCGAAATGAAAAAATAAAGAAACACATACATTAATCTGACTATTCTTGAATATGCCTAGCAGCTAACAAAATCATTATTAATTAATTTGCTGGACTAATCTGACAATCAAAATAACATTGAGCAAAATTAGCTTTAAAGTAATTACATTTTAATTTAGTGCAGTAAAAAGTATATAAATTACACCATGTCACATCTAATACAATTTTTTGTAGAAATAATAGATGTGTTCCATATATTAAATCGTTAACAAAATTAATGTAAAAACACATATTTACAACAAACAAACAAATTAATTCATTCACCACAACTTGAAAAAAATAACACGTACACACGCACATTAATCACTGCAATAATCCATGTAGGAGCGTAGACGCCTGCAAGCATCGGAGTTCAGTGACTTTCAGCGAACAGTTAGCACCAGATTCAGTGAACCCCATTTGTCCAGAATTTAGTCCATCTTCTTTCGGCGTCAGTCTGGTCAAACGAGCTGAGCAGGGATCGCAAGGGAATGCAACACTGCAAAATGTCACGTTAAAAATGGATATTTCGGTCAGAAAAAGCTCAAATAACGCAGCCGGCTGTAAATTCAAACACAACATATCTACGCCAACTTAACGCCCTTGTAAAGACGAGCGATTAAAATGAGAGCAAGCGCAGATGAGGAATTGAAATACTTGATTGAAAAGAAAAACAAAATAGCAGTAGCATTCTATTACATGAAAAAATTAAGTATATTAGTTATAACACTATATCAATTCAGATAAGAGGGAGAAAACGACTATTGATAACATTGTTTTGTTTTTTTCTGTATTATCCATGTAAGTAATTAATTAGGGAAAAGATAATATGGTGTACATCATCATCATCAAGTACCGGGCCTACCGGCGTAGGTGATCGTGTTTCTCCACAACGTTCGATCTCGGTAGCTATTTATCATTTCTGTTGTTAACCTTCTGCCAAGCCATTCTCTTCAGCTGTCTGTTATTTTTTCTCTTTGCTTCCCGCTAACTCTTCGTCTCTCAATTTTTCCAGTTGTTACAATATATTCCAGTTGTTCCCTTCTCATTACGTGGCCAAAAAATTATGATTGTTTATTCCTAATATTGGAAATTAGGGAGCCGCGATAGCTCAGTGGTTAGTGAACTGGACTACCACGGACAAGGGGTAGGGTTCGATCCCAACCGACGGCTTCTGGGTTCACCCAGCCTTCAATGGGTACTGGATTTTTTTTCTGGGAAAAAAAGCAGCACGGGCGTAATACTGACCACATTACCCCAAAAATCATGTGCTGAAGGTCTGTAAAATATAGGGTCACTAACACCATATTTCCCTATACGCCACTTGGCGTGACGGGGGGTACTTTACTTTTTTTTTTTAATATTGGAAATTAGCTCTCTTTTTGCTTTGACCTCTCTCAGAACATCTTCATTACTCTTCTTAGCTGTCCATGTTACTCTCAACATTCTTCTGTAAGATCCACATTTCTACAGACTCCAGTGATTTTCTTGTCTGTTGTCCTATTGTCCATGATTCGCATCCATATGTTAAGACTGGCTCTACATAACATTTAAGAACTCTTTTTCTTGTTTCTATTGTCAAAAATGGATTGCATAGTATCTTTCTCATTTTTTTGGAAAGCTGCTTTTGCCTGAGTCATTCTGCATCTCACCTTTTTTGTATATCTTCCGTCTGAGGTTAACAAAGTTCCCAAATATTTAAATTCATTTACCTGTTTTAATATTGTTCCACTTGTCTTTATTTTGCAATGAGGTGATGTCTTTTTCTTTGTTGTTACCATTACATCTGTCTTTTTGCTATTAAGGCTGAGTCCTTTATTTTTGCTTTCTTTCACTATAATGTCCAACATTTCTTGTAACTCATTTTCACTCTTAGCGATTAAGACTGTATCATCAGCATACCTTTGATTATTTATATTATGACCTCCAATTGTTATTCCAGGCATGTCCCTTATGGATATTAAAATAATCTCACTATAAATATTAAACAAATCTGGTGATAGCACACAACCTTGTCTAACACCCTGTTTTATTTGTTGAAACATTCCCAATTGGTTTCAAGTTCTTATGGCCGCTGTTTGTTGCCAATACATGGTGTACAAGAAACAGTATAATGTAATGAATTATATTTGTCTGTGTCTGTTAAGGAAAAGAAACCATTAGTTTCGTACTAAACATAGTAAGGTCATTATTTTTTTTTTATTTCGTGTGTGTGTGTGTGTGTGAGAGAGAGAGAGAGAGAGAGAGAGAGAGAGAGAGAGAGAGAGAGAGAGAGAGAGAAATAATACTTTAAACAGTGGAGCGAAAGTAAATAATATCAATTTTAAATAAGAGAATAGGAAGATACTGGGAAAAACGGAGTAACATAGTGATGGAAATTAGGTAGTATTACTTTGCAGTAATACAATTTGAGATAAGGCAATTAATTAAAAGTATTGTCCGTTTACGATCAATGGCTGAGGAAAAGTTAAATTTTGTCAGCTTAAAGTAAAAGGACATAACCCGAACGATTGTTCAAGGACAAAGTTGTGGTTACATAAAAAAATTCGAAAGCAAAAGCCTAGCTATTTAGACATTTAAATAGTACTATAAACGTTGCTGAGCTATCTTACAGTCCTAAAATATTTCTTTTCAAAGTGGCACTCATATTTGCATATAAATATTCCATGTAGATGGTAATATATGTTCCATGATAAAATATGTTCCATTTGGGGCCTCGGTAGCCTAGTTGGGAAAACCACCCGACTGGACTACCGACGTTCGGACAACCCGTGTTCGATTCCAGGTGGGAGCAGTGTGAATTGTACTCGTGGTTGGAAAAAAAATATACCCCCACGGTCGACCCAGCCGTTGGCAGAATTGGGTACCAGGGTATATTACCCTGGGAAGGTGAGGTTTGTCGCCTCGCATCTGAGCCGAGTTTCGATGCTTGAAGCGACACTATCCAGAAATCTCCGAACATTTCTGGATAGGCGACCGAGCACATGTGGGTGGAAGCTCGCGTGCTAAGATGCCGATTCAAGTCTCGTACTTTACCTTTGTATGTTCCATTTTATATACTGTATTACTATGTACTTCATGAAAACTGCTCTATTCAAAACCCAACAAATAATGATAGAAAGAAGTTGCAACATTTTTTCCCGGTATATAAAGTGTTAATTATATAGAATTTGTGTATTTCTGCTTTTTCAGCCGGCGATGGACCCAAGGCCATACGGGCAATGGAGTTAGTATACGTGGGTCAGAATTCTCCTTGAAAATTCATCAACGGGTGCAACAAAACCAACTCCAAAATGGTCTTGGTTATATTTTTGAGAGGATGCGAAAGGCGGCAGCGGAATTTTAGTATTTTGAACGAATGAAATGAATCGTCAACCAACACAGAGCTGGCACGGTTAGCCGTTTCATGTTGATGAACATTTCAACGAGAATTTCGGGGACACTTATGGCTATGTCCTGAGTGTGTTCATGATGATCCAAATAATACACGTCAGGTTTTGTGCCTGGATTGAGATGCTAAAAAAGAAAATCAAGAACAACACGTTGCCAGAGGAACTACTTGAACGTCTCAATTGCGTGAACTTAAAGGGTCGATTATTTTAGAATGTCACTTACCGTATGAAGCCAATGCTTACAGCAGTTGTTTGTTTGTTTGTTTGTGTGCCAACTGTATATCTCTAGCGAGGTCCCTAGGGACTGAATTTTATAACTTTTTCCGATTTTTCACACTGGCAACAGCGTGATCAGGTGTCCCTCGCCATACATGCAGATATTCTCCTACTTCAGAGGTACTCTCATATTTTTATCGTCGAGAGTTTTAACGTTATGGGTAGATAGATTTCTCCTATTAATTTTGCCAGAGCAGCGGCCATTTTTGGTCTACTCTCTTCGATGTCCAACTGCCAAGAGTTCTTTAACGTGGGTAGAACACACACAGAGTATGACGTCATGTTCTTCGCCGCTTTGCGAATGCTTAGACATCGGAACTCACTGCCCAGAGACCAGGGGAGGGTAAAGCCACGGATTCGCGTTTATTTATTTTGTTATTTCCACCGCCTGTGCTGAGAATCGAACCCGGGACCGTCTTGACTAGAGGGCGACGTCTTACCTCTAGACCATCCAGCTCTCCCTCCACCCGCGCTCACAGCGGTCATTTGTTACAAAAGAAATTCATCACTAAAGTCTGGTATTGTAACAATTAGCACCATTCGCATATACATAGCCGTCCCCGCTCATATGTAAATATTGTCTCGATTGGACAGATAGAAGGTGACAGGTTTGTACAGATTAGCGGCAGAGTCTCTGGCATGGAAACCACACCTGGTGTGCGAATGCTGAAGTCCACTACTAGCTGACTATTAATTTATAAACCCTATCGACGAGTAAACGTTTATGAATATTCACGCGCTATGCCTGGCCAACCCAGACATCAAATACATGGAAAGCTAATCCAATGGCTTAAGTGTGGTGAAATGTAACAGATCTGGGTCGCAAGGTATGAAAACAAAGACAACAAGGAGTTTGAAACAAACTTGGAATGGGGAAACGTCGTTGTTGGTTAAGATAACACCATCGATCGTTCAAGGATGAAAGTAGGCAAACACTTTGCTCAGTAACTGAGGTGAGTACGATCCGCGACCCAAAGCTGACTGTAGTGTCAGGATTAGCTGATCAAGACCCTGCTCCACCTCCCAGCGGTGTTCCTGGAAACAGACTATCCAGTCTGGCCAAGCGAGTAGGGATCTAAGAGGGAAGGCGACCTAGTATAAAAAAGGTGGTGAAGTCAGATGTTTTGGGCCGAAAGTCGCAAATAAACCACAACGCAACGAATCCACCCCTATTTAAAACATTTTTTTTTACAATCGGATGATGAAGAGGTCCCTATCTATCCCTTTAGTGACCCTCGGGGTAGACGTCCTACATAAAGAAAGGAACGATCAAACGCAGAACTTTATAGTGCAGAAGTCCGGTCCGTTATTGTCGATTACAACATAAATCAAACATAGAAAACTTTGTAGTGCAGAAGTCAGGCCCGCTATTGTTAATTACAACATAAATGATCAAACATAGAACTTTGTAGTGCAGAAGTCCGGTCCGTTATTGTTAATTACAACATAAATGATCAAACATAGAACTTTGTAGTGCGGCAGTCAGGACCGTCATTGTCGATTACAACACATTTCTAGTTGTGCGGCAAAAAACATTAAAATTTCATTAACATATTAAAAATGTGCTACAGATTATTAGTAATTTGCGCGCACCACACACACGCACGCACGCACACACACAATGAAATAGGAGGCTGGGTGATCTAGAGGTCTCAGTCTCTGGAAAGAAAGGTCATGGGTTCGAATCCCGCAAAAGACCATGGGAATACATCTGTTAAAACACGTGAATTTTTCTTGGGCAAACGTATTCGGCATTGAGATCTGATGTCTAACCCTCTTGGGTATAAGAGTGCCCACTCTGGGGCACGTTCTACAGAGGTTAAAGAGCGAAAAGAATAGACCAAACATTGACAACAATTGTGTGATGGTAAAATATATACTCGGTCACTTCCGAGCATTTTTAGGTCATCGTCGGTGCTACTGAGTTTGTGTGAGCTGAAACCATCTTCAGTGCTTTTGCTGGCGTGTGGTGGCGGTGTTGCACGTTGGAGTGAGGAGGTGATGTTGGTGAGTGTATTTGGTGAGTGTATCTCAGCTATATGGATGTGTTCGATGTGTAACGAAGATGATGTATTGACTAGACACAAAACATTAATTGAAGAAATGCTTACAACGTTTAACTTATTTTCGCATGTAAATTAATTAAAACGATACGCAAAATATATAATGAATACAATTAGCAGTGACAGTTATTGCTGTCGTCACATGAAGCCCTGAAACAGGGTTTATTATAGATTATTTATAAACACATAAACAATGAGAAACCTCTATCTAAGCAGACAGAGAACTAAGATAATGTCCTTTGACAAAACAAAAAGCCAACCAAAAATCATCGTCAACGGTGAAGAACTTGAAATTGTAACAAACTATGAATAGCTGGGACTGTAGTAACTAACAATGGAGACCGTCAGAAAGAGATCAAAAGAAGATTAGCAATAGCAACACACAAAATTAAATACCATGTAGAACATGTGGCACAATACCAGCAAAGCAGTAAATTAAACATTACTGAGGACATCTTCCCAATAGCAACATATGGTTGTGAATCATGACAATCTTGTAAACACCAAGGAAGAAAATTGATTCATTCGACACAAAATGCTACAGAGAAATCCTTAAGATACTTTGGATAATGACAAAGAGCAATGATGACTTACTAAAAGATTAGAACATTACAAAGAAGGCTTATAAACACCATTCTACAGAGGAAATTAAAACATGGCCACATCAAAGGGCACAGCGGGTTAGAAAGAGCAATAATGAAAGGTATGGTTCCTGGGCGACGCATAAGGAGTAGACCAAGAAGAAAGTAGCTTCTGGGCATCAAGGAGATCTAGAACATGACAACTGAAGAAGTGGTAGATCTGGCTAGAAACAGAGATTCTTTCAGACGGGCTGTTGTGAATGCAACGTTCTGCATGCGACCTGGTGATGAAAACAATGAGGGATATCAGTCGATACCAAAAGAAACAAGACAACACACCAAAGCTTTAGATTAGAGTAGATCATTGGCTTTTTTGCTTTACCTTAGCACTGAAATTCAAAGGTCACCTATTCGTGTTCATGCATTAGGAAGCTACCAACAGAAACGATTGGTTAATTACGCTTCCGTACATGCAATCACAATTAGATAACGAATTGTTGCTGATACTTTCATCGACAAGAATATGTTAGCAAATGAACATAAAGAAAAATTGTGCAGTAATAAATAATAAATAGGTGTAGAAAAAAAAATATATTCAGTCACACTAAGTCGCAAATTGCCAATAATCTGTAGTAAATTTTAAATATGAGTATGTTGTATTTGTAAACGTATGTTATGTTAGGAGAAGATGATCAGTTGGCAATTATAAATAAACGCGAGGTCAATCAATACAAATGCACCAGTTACCAGATTCCAGAAGGGAAACATAAGGAAACTGATAAAGACAGCACACCGACGAACGGTAGATCGAAGGAATGCTGATGGAAATATACATTTAGGGATAATGATAACATGTAGACCAACGGAGAATGATTTAAAAAAAAAAAATGCACATTGCTTTAAAATGACGTCTGATAAGATTGCTTGAAAAATAAGCGAATAATGAACGTTGAACATGGTGGAAGCTATCCCTTAAAGTAAAATACACAAGCGCGTTTAAAATGTGGAAAGAGGCATGACGCCAAGGTCCCCGTGCACGAGAGTTGAGGCAAATTTATGATGAAAATCCGTATATCGTGCAAAGTACCCACGCGGAATAAAGACCCATATTTTAACAATAAGTTCAACAACTCGTCCATAGATACATGGAAAATTCCTCGGGAATTGGCTACAATGGGCTGTACACAACCCGTTAACTCGTTCCACGTGAGTGGCAAATACTATTCATGAACATTTTCAGTAAGGGGGGGGGGGGGGGGGCGCTGAGGATTGAAATTAGTAAATGGAATAGAGTGGTTGTTAAATGGAGCACTGCGAACACTGTTTCCTCCTTTCACCGGACACTGTTTTCTACTGTCATTTTCTCATCTTTATAAAGTGCTTGAAAGCTTTAGAATCCAATAGTATATTTCACGTCCGTGTGATGCCGTGGTCCGATAAGGAGTACAGAAAGAATAGTAGCCCTGTAACCTGTCAGGCATGCCTTAAGAGCCCACTAATGAGTGTTGAGCATGGGACGAGCAACGTCAAACTTTACAAAAAAATAAGGCACACAAAAAAACTCACAAACATGGAGTCAAAGAAAAGAAAATGGACCCCTGTCTAGGAGATTTTTCATGAAACTAAGAGAAAGCCGTAAGGAATCTGGGTCGCCGACTCGCCTTTTGTCTATCAGTAAAAATCTCTATTTAAAAGAAAAATGCAAAGCACTCTGAATGTCACGGGCGTAATACTGACCACATTACCTCAAAAATCATGTGCTGAAGGTCTGTAAAATATAGGGTCACTAACACCATATTTCCCTATACGCCACTTGGCGTGACGGGGGTACTTTACTTTTTACTTTTTACTCTGAATGTGGTTCATCAAGGAAAAACTGCACAAGTAGTAGCAGAAATGAGCAATTATGGATATTCTAGAAATGTGCGAAAGCAAGACGGTTAGAAACAGAAAGGGTAAAACAAACACAGGAGGGCTATCTTAGGATGACACTGGGAACGGAATATGGTAATATTAACAAAGGAATATAGTGAAGTAGTGGCTATAATGCTATCAAAGGAATATAGAGTAGGGGTGGCAATAATGTTATCAAAGGAATATAGTGTAGGGGTGGCAATAATGTTATCAAAGGAATATAGTGATGGGGTGGCAATAATGTTATCAAAGGAATACAGTAAAGGTGTGACAATAATCAATGGAAGCTCAGAACGAAACACAAGATTCTGAAATAATAGATTCCAGATTAATAACAGCGGCATTTTAAACACGAAAGTCTATCAAACTAAAGCTGGATTTGTTTTGGACCCGAAAGACGCAAATATCAAGCCTACCATGAAACCACAACACAACGCATGCCCACTGAACGTCCGTTTTGGGACAGATGATGAAGAGGTCTATTCATTCCTTTATTAGCTATGGGGTGAACGCCAGATAGAGAAACTATTCCTGTATTCACTCCGTGATCGCCAGTGATCGTATAGTTAGCCCCCTTGTCTGCTGGTCCTGATGGTTAAAGGTTAAAAATGCCAGTTGATGTAAAATATTTTGATTCCAGGCCAAAAAGACTCTTGGGTCCATCTAGCTTCTTTAAACGTGTACCTGAGATATTCTGTGAGGTGGAAAAGTAGCGAGCTGGGGGAACTGGCCACCAGAGATATTCTGTGAGGTGGAAAAGTAGCGAGCTGGGGGAACTGGGCCACCAGAGGTATTCTGTGAGAAGGAAAAGTAGCGAGCTGGGGGAACTGGCCACCAGAGATATTCTGTGAGGTGGAAAAGTAGCGAGCTGGGGGAACTGGCCACCAGAGATATTCTGTGAGGTGGAAAAGTAGCGAGCTGGGGAAACTGGGCCACCAGAGGTATTCTGTGAGGTGGAAAAGTAGCGAGCTGGGGGAACTGGCCACCAGAGATATTCTCTAAGGTGGAAAAGTAGCGAGCTGGGGGAACTGGCCACCAGAGATATTCTCTAAGGTGGAAAAGTAACGAGCTGGGGGAACTGGGCCACCAGAGATATTCTCTAAGGTGGAAAAGTAGCGAGGTGGGGGAACTGGCCACAAGAGATTTTCTCTAAGGTGGAAAAGTAGCGAGGTGGGGGAACTGGCCACCAGAGATATTCTCTAAGGTGGAAAAGTAGCGAGGTGGGGGAACTGGCCACCAGAGATATTCTCTAAGGTGGAAAAGTAGCGAGGTGGGGGAACTGGCCACCAGAGATATTCTCTAAGGTGGAAAAGTAGCGAGGTGGGGGAACTGGCCACCAGAGATATTCTCTAAGATAGAAAAGTAGCGAGGTGGGGGAACTGGCCACCAGAGGTATTCTCTAAGGTGGAAAAGTAGCGAGGTGGGGGAACTGGCCACCAGAGGTATTCTCTAAAGTGGAAAAGTAGCGATGTGGGGGAACTGGCCACCAGAGGTATTCTCTAAGATGGAAAAGTAGCGAGGTGGGGGAACTGACCACCAGAGGTATTCTCTAAGATGGAAAAGTAGCGAGGTGGGGGAACTGGCCACCAGAGATATTCTCTGAGATGGGAAAATAGCGAGGTGGGGAAACTGGCCACCAGAGGTATTCTCTGAGATGGGAAAGTAGCGAGGTGGGGGAACTGGCCACCAGAGGTATTCTCTGAAAAGAGAAGGTAGCGAGGTGGGGAACTGGCCACCAGAGATATTCTCTGAGATGGAAAGGTAGCGAGGTGGGGGAACTGGCCACCAGATATATTCTCTGAGATGGAAAGGTAGCGAGGTGGGGGAACTGGCCGCCAGAGATATTCTCTGAGAGGGAAAAGTAACGAGGTGGGGGAACTGGCCACCCTACCTCATGAAGCAGAGGCTTGGTACAATGACGTCAGTAACACTTCATTACCAAACAGCAGTTACTATGGGACAATCTTTACTCTCACATATTCACTTCCCATCATATTTATCACACACAAACCACCAATTAATTCACTGCTTTATTCACCTAACATCCCATTACTTGATTCACCTAACATCCCATTACTTGATTCACAATACTATTTACTACACTTGTTCACCTCACCTTTCATTACGCTATTCCCCTCACATTACAGTACACCATTAACACAAACACATGTTATTCGCTTCTCAGAACGTTCAGCCTAACAATGCAGTCACACTCAACAGCACTCATACAGCAATTCTCTACAGCCTCGCCTTCGCCTCATCAGCGACTCTCATTCACACAATCAACAGCCTAAACCTGTTGCCTTAAAAGCTGCAGGTCTTCAAGCTGCAATTTCATTGCACGTTGTCTGCCATACGCATCTTTGACACGATGTCACCGTCTAAGAATTCGCAGACTAAACTACTTGACTGTCTTCATGGACAAGATGTACTTTATAATGATGTTAAAGGGGTCGGTTCATTGTGAAAGAACCAGTAGTGGTAGATGTTAGAGCACTGGCTCGAGGATGAAGTGAACGCGGAAGCAATCCCTTGGAGTGTAGCTTTTAATTGATATAGCTGATGTAAGAGTGGATACCTAGAACGTTGAGAAGAGGACAGTGAGAACAAAGGTAAAGAGCACTAGTATCCCTCAGCTCTCAGGTTCAAATACTATGGTCTAGTGCTGTGAAGTTTATACTGTTTCCCTATGATAAGATATGAAAAAAGACATCATTTACCGTGATAAAATATGAAATATTATATCCTTCACATTTATAAAATATGAAATAAGACATCCTTAACTGTGATAAAATATGAAATAGTACTTCCTTTACCGCGATAAAACATGAAGTAAAACATCCTTTATCGTGATAAAATATGAAATAAGACATCCTTTACCGTGATAAAACATGAAGTAAGACATCCTTTACCGTGATAAAACATGAAGTAAGACATCCTTTACCGTGATAAAACATGAAGTAAGACATCCTCTACCGTGATAAAATGTGAAATAGTACTTTCTTTACCGCGATAAAACATGAAGTAAGACATCCTTTACCGTGATAAAATTTGAAATAGAACATCCTTTACCGTGATAAAATTTGAAATAGAACATCCTTTACCGTGATAAAACCTGAAGTAAGACATCCTTTACCGTGATAAAATTTGAAATAGAACATCCTTTACCGTGATAAAACCTGAAATAAAACATCCTTTATCGGGATAAAGCATGAAGTAAGACATCCTTAACCGTGATAAAACCTGAAGTAAGACATCCTTTACCGTGATAAAATTTGAAATAGAACATCCTTTACCGTGATAAAACCTGAAGTAAGACATCATTTACCGTGATAAAATTTGAAATAGAACATCCTTTACCGTGATAAAACCTGAAGTAAGACATCCTTTACCGTGATAAAATTTGAAATAGAACATCCTTTACCGTGATAAAACCTGAAGTAAGACATCCTTTACCGTGATAAAATTTGAAATAGAACATCCTTTACCGTGATAAAACCTGAAGTAAGACAGCCTTTACCGTGATAAAATTTGAAATAGAACATCCTTTACCGTGATAAAACCTGAAATAAAACATCCTTTATCGGGATAAAGCATGAAGTAAGACATCCTTAACCGTGATAAAACCTGAAGTAAGACATCCTTTACCGTGATAAAACCTGAAATAAAACATCATTTATCGGGATAAAGCATGAAGTACGACATCCTTAACCGTGATAAAACCTGAAGTAAGACATCCTTTACCGTGATAAAATTTGAAATAGAACATCCTTTACCGTGATAAAACCTGAAATAAAACATCCTTTACCGGGATAAAGCATGAAGTACGACATCCTTAACCGTGATAAAATATGAAATAAGACATTCCTTACCATGATAAAACATGAAGTAAGACATCCTTTACCAGTTACTACGACAGACAATGTAACCTTTTATAAAATTATGATGATGTACTGTTGTCTTAGACTATGTTTAATTCTGTGTCTTCTCACCTTAATGTTTCCACTTGTCACAATATTCTGCTTTTGTTACATAACAAACAATGACTGACTGTTTTTCTTCTTGATGTTGCAACTATTATTCCTTTCAGCTTTGACCTTTTCAAGAACGATTGATTGAAGCAATGTTAGCTGTCCACGTTATTCTCAGTAAAACCACATTTTTGAGTCTTCCAACGATTTTGTTTTGTCTGTTGTTTGAATGTACTGGATTCACTTCCAAGAGCCATTAACGGTCCTATATTGTTCTGTTCAAGGAATAAGTATCACTGAAGTCGGGAATACCCCATATCCGCCCCACTCATGTGGCCCCATACAACAACGAAGAATTATTATTATTAATCCCATTGACACATGGGAGCCGCAATAGCTCAGCGGTTAGTGAACTGGACTACAAAGGACAAGGGGTAGGGTTCGATCCCAACCGACGGCTTCCGGGTTCACCCAGCCTTAAATGGGTACCGGATTTGTTTCTGGGAAAGTAAAGCAGCACGGGCGTAATACCGACCACATTACCTCAAAAATCATGTGCTGAAGATCTGTAAAATATAGGGTCACTAACACCATATTTCTCTATACGCCACTTGGCGTGACGGGGGTACTTTACTTTTTTACTTTTTATTGACACATATGGGTTACGCTCTAATTTTCCGAAATGTAGCCTTTGAGTTCTTCTGCACTCACCTCTCCTTTGTTGTACATCTACTACCCGAAATGAAAATCGTCACCGGGTATTTGAGTACATTGACCTATTTTATATGTTAATACAGACACATTGAGCCTTGGTGGCTGAGAGATTAGTGTGCTCGACTCCTGATCTGAAAGGTCAGGGTTCGATTCTCAGAAGACTGCAAATTCTTCGGGATTCGCTCAGCCTCTAATAATGGGTACCATAGATTTTTCTGAGACGTAAAGGCGGCCTGGCGTGATACCAACCACATCACCCAAAAATGTGGCATGGTCACCCAAAAAAATGGTCACTAACACCATATACCTCACACGCCTAACAAGACATGGAGAGAACCTTTATTGTTTTATTACATTTACATTCACAGTAAAATTTAAATGCCTACATTATTATTATCTATTTTTATCATTATTTCTGTCTCCTTGCTGTCTCTTATTATTGTTTTCCCATCACTATAATATTATTTACTTCACTTTGTTTTCACTCGGAAAGATTAGGACTTTGTCAACAGTATACTGTTGTTTCTCTATTTTATGACGAGCAACTGCAATTCCGTCCTATTATATGGCTGTGAAACATGGAGAACAACAAAATTGACAATCACGAAGATACAGACTTTCATTAATGGATGCTTACGCAGAATAAAAGAATGGAAATGGCAGGACAAAATCACTAACATAGAAGTATGGAAATGTAAAAGTCAAACACCAGTGGATAAAGAGATACAGCGAAGACGATGGCGCTAGATAGGACACAAACTACGGAAGCCAACTGAGAGTATTACACAACAGGCCTTTTTTGGAATCCCCAGGGGAAAAGATAAAGAGGAAGACCAAGGAATTCTTGGTAGAAGACAGATAGAAGCAGAGATGAAGATGATGGGGAAGACATGGAATGATCTTAAAAGAATGGCAAAAAACAGAACGACTTGGAAAGTGTTTGTTGAAGACCTATGCTCCACTGGGAGCTAAAAAGGAAGGGATAGAACTGCAAATCCTGGTGTGTTCATTGTGGATATTATAATCTTACTACACACATTCAATAAATCTGGTGATAGTACACAACCACATTTGGGGGAGGGGGGGGGGGGCTGCTTGGTTTCTATGCAAGACACCGGTCTCGAGAGAGAGAGGTTGTGAGTTCAAATCTGGGATTTTTATTTCTGATCTCTCTCTGCGGCAACCAACCCTGATCTCAGTAGCGAGTCCCGGCATGAAATGTGAATTACTAATCAACGGAAAAAATATGAGTACCTCTGAAGACAGAGTTATCTGCCTGTACGGCGAGGGAGCCCTGTGCACACGGCTGCCAGGGAAAAAACGGATTAACACGCAAAACTCAGTTCCTAATCTCTAGTGCCTTCGCCAGAGGTAAATGATGGCGAACGAAAAACAAAGAGTTCACAACTCCTACTAACACTAAAAGGGAGCCGCGATAGCTCAGTGGTTAGTGACCTGGACTACAAAGGACAAGGGGTAGGGTTCGATCCCAACCGACGGCTTTCAGGTTTACCCAGCCTTTAATGGGTACCGGATTTTTTTCTGGGAAAGTGAAGCGTCACGGGCGTAATACCGACCACATTACCCCAAACATCATGTGCCGAAGGTCTGTAAAATTTAGGGTCACTAACACCATATTACCCATACGCCACTTGGCGTGACGGGGGTACTTTACTTTTTACTTTACTAACACTAAAATCCATTGCAATAATAACAACAAAACACGGCAACTAATTTCAGACATCGGCACAGATAAACTTTACCCTTGTAGTCTGTCTTAAAAAAAAAAAAACCAGAAGATATTCTCGCGCTGAACAACCTGCAGAAACCAGTTAGAGAAAAATTTGACCTCCAGAAACGGCTGTAAATGAGAAGATATTTGGGAAACCACCGTAAAGCGTATTGTTTAAATCAGTAATAATGATCTAAAATATGCAATATAGAAAGAGGAAGACAAAAATTGTCAAACCTTTCCTACCTATTTCGGTACCCATTTTCGGAGACTGAGTGAACCTAGAATTTGCGTCGGTTCGAAAGAACAAAAAAAAAACAGCAGACCTGGAAATAGTGTCTTTACTGTTACAATCACCACCGCAAAACAAATATATTGTCTTTATCAAGACGGAGACTAGTAACAACTAGGAAGTATTCTAACATTATAATATCTACCTTATTAATTACGAGAAAAAAGGGAAGCAAATGTTGTTCGTTGCTGTTGTTGCCTCACCTAACCCTGCTAGAGACACGCATTTATTTCTCTAAAACAGAGCTCGACCGCTTCTGCCAGGGAACAAGCCACTTACGATCTTTGTAACATCACGCCTCCGGACACCCACTCCATCTACATGCTACTCCTTCTCAGACACGGAAGGATGAATCTAAACCAAAGTTCAGGAAAACATAACCTAGATATTACAAGAAGCAAACGCGCTTTTAAACAGCGCCTCCCATAGGCTTGGTACTGCCCTGAATCAGCCAACCTGTGGAACTGCCGCAGGGGAATAACCCGTGACACGATTTCTTCTTTACAAGAACAGTTTACAATAAATTAACAGTTGCGGTTCACAGAATTACATGATGTCTCGGTTCAAGGCCAGTACAGTGCTAACATATGCTGCAACATTTTTCATGTGCATTTATGGAACATTATGGAGATTGTTACCCGAAACGAATAGTAAACTGCAAATAGCATGCAAATCACATACTTAAAGATGCGGAAGATGCTGATTTGTGATTTAACGCTAAATGGCCAGTGAACCATAGATGATAAATGAATCAGAGATGACCAAGACACCAATTCACTATTCATAGCAGTGGTAACAGGTCAACTAGCCTAGTCAAGAGGTAGATATCGAAGAGAGGAGGCAAACACCGCCTACAAACAAATGCCGTGCTATGGTCTTGGACTGAAAGGTGTAAATATTTTTTTTGTTCGCCAGCTGACGAAGTCCCTAGAGACTAGGAACTGAATTTTGCCTGTTAATCCATTTTTTCCCTGGCAGCATTGTGCACAGGGGTCCCTCGCAGCACAGGCAGATAACTCCATCTTCGGAGGTACTCATATTTTTTTCCGCCGATAAGTAATTGACGTTTCAAGCCGGGCCTCGCTGTTGAGACCAGGGGTGGTTGCCGCTGAGACCAGGGGTGGTTGCCGCTGAGACCAGGGGTGGTTGCTGAGACCAGGGGTGGTTGCTGAGACCAGGGGTGGTTGCCGCTGAGACCAGGGGTGGTTGCCGCTGAGACCAGGGGTGGTTGCTGAGACCAGGGGTGGTTGCTGAGACCAGGGGTGGTTGCTGCTGAGACCAGGGGTGGTTGCTGAGACCAGGGGTGGTTGCCGCTGAGACCAGGGGTGGTTGCCGCTGAGACCAGGGGTGGTTGCCGCTGAGACCAGGGGTGGTTGCTGAGACCAGGGGTGGTTGCCGCTGAGACCAGGGGTGGTTGCTGCTGAGACCAGGGGTGGTTGCTGAGACCAGGGGTGGTTGCCGCTGAGACCAGGGGTGGTTGCCGCAGAGAGAAATCATAAATAAAAATCCCAACCGGTGTAGCCGGGATTTGAACCAACAACCTCTCAGTCTCGAGGCCGGCGTCCTTAACGAGCGTCAAAGAAGAAGGCGAATATCACACCCGTCCATGAAAAAAAAACAAGTAATCGCTGGTACAATGAAGAAGAGAATGAAAGGCGTAACCTCAAATAAATCTATAAAGAAATGCATCACCCGCCCATTCTATGGACAAGCTGTATAAATACAAATGCCAAGTCAGCGAATTCTTTATTTAGGGCACAGTTGTATCATTACCAACCCAAATGACGGCAAATGCAAGTGTGTTGTGTATGAATGCAACTGGAACGCGCGAAATGCAGTTACACGACAGAAATGTAGTTACACGAGAGAAATGTAGTTACACAAGAGAAATGTAATTTACACGAGAGAAATGTAGTTACACTAGAGAAATGTAGTTACACAAGAGAAATGTAGTTACACGAGAGAAATGTAGTTAAACAAGAGAAATGTAAATTACACGAGAAATGTAGTTACACGAGAGAAATGTAGTTACACGAGAGAAATGTAGTTATACAAGAGAAATGTAGTTACACGAGAGAAATGCAGTTACACGAGAGAAATGTAGTTACACAAGAGAAATGTAATTTACACGAGAGAAATGTAGTTACACGAGAGAAATGTAGTTACACGAGAGAAATGTAGTTACACGAGAGAAATGTAGTTACACAAGAGAAATGTAATTTACACGAGAGAAATGTAGTTACACGAGAGAAATGTAGTTACACAAGAGAAATGTAATTTACACGAGAGAAATGTAGTTAAACAAGAGAAATGTAAATTACACGAGAAATGTAGTTACACGAGAGAAATGTAGTTACACGAGAGAAATGTAGTTATACAAGAGAAATGTAGTTATACAAGAGAAATGTAGTTACACGAGAGAAATGCAGTTACGCGAAAGAAATGCAGTTACGCGAAAGAAATGCAGTTACATGAGAAAAATGCAACTCTTCTCCAACATAGTTATAACAAACACATCTGCATTGCATAGTGTGATACAGATCGTTGCATTTTAATTAATACCTGTTGCATATAACCAAATTATTCACAAACATTAACATATAAAATAAAAACACTAAATAAAATGTGTAAAAAAAAAACAAAAAGTATTGTAAATTCTCGCATATCTAATTCTGGGCAAACAGATGCGACTACTCCTAATTCAGGGCAAAGACAGAGAGAAACGAACCCCCAACACCGAAAGTTCATTTATAGGTTTCAAAAACGTTCAACAGAAGACATTAAAAAGTGCGCGCACGCCCGCACAAACACACACACAGACAATAAAAAAAATGTATTTGAAAAATCTAGAGACAACAGAAAAGATCGAAGGTAGTAGAAGCCAAGGACACGATTTTAAACGGAACTAAACTGGCTGGACATAATAAAAATGGCGAGAAGTAACTATATGACTATGAGATAAGACGTTTAAAAAACAAATGTACTTTATCGTCACAGAAATGACACGTAAAAATATCGTCCAGTCAGATTACATTATTTGACTGATAAGTCAAAATGTATCCACCGACAAATGGCTAAGTATGCAATGAAGTAAGTAGGCACACATACAAACTATATTTATTATCATAATGACAGTTTTTTTGGAAAAGGGAAGACAATCTCGTTGACATAGATTTACCTGGACAGTCGGGTGACCGGACCGAAAGGTTCTAACATGGTCGCAGTCTCACACGGCGCTAGTTACACCCTCTCCAAGGACAATGCAGAGAACTGACGTTAGAACTACGTCAGTAACAACTCAACACGTACATGTCTTTCAGCGTCGAGTGGAGAAATAATTGACTATCTTTTCCTCTTTGGTTGGCCTCTCCTGTCGAGTTATCATGTGTTCCTAGCACTCGATCCACCTATATTTATCGACGGCGCATCCTAACGTTTGTTGACAGTCTTTTGGGTCGAGTTTAGATTTACTGGCGTTATTGTCTCAGGTAAAATAATAATTTTGAGTTAATTTAATTAAAAGTTAATTCTACCTGCAAATTTGATACTATAAACATGTTATTTTACTTAATTTGTAATTAAGTAAAATAATATGTTTATTGTATCAAAGTTAATAAGTGGAAAAATCGTGCCACTTTATATATAATTCTCTTCCCCTCCCCCTTTCCAAGAAAACAAAATAATAATTAATAAAATAAATAAATAAATATAACACTATAAAAGATGTTCGTGACGACTACAATGTAAAGGTTAAGACATGATGTCAAGCGGGTTTAGTTAAGGAACACAGCTACGACGTAAACAGGTATCCATTCTATTTAATTTATTTCCAACGCCAATAGGTGCGCACTTTAACCTTGTACTCCCGCCAAAATGCTCGAGCCGCGCTAAAATTTGCGTACAGGTGTCCCCCCACGGAATCAGACCGACGTACCCAACATAAGCCTATCAAACGCGCCCTTCTTACACCTGTCTCTGCGAGGTATTCACCGACGACAGGTATATACAATCACTTATCTGTTAGCATTTTCTCTCCAATGGCACATTACTGTTATTTAAAAAATAAATAAATAAATGAGGGAGAAAGGGGAGTGAAGCGAATAAAACTCGCTTTTATATATCTCGGGAGAAAGTGGTCGACGAACGGTTAACTCAACGACGAGACATTATTATAGAGTTAGTCTTTCTATGACCTTTTCTCAGCTTAAGAAGCTTACGAATTATCTTTTTCGCTGGCTTTTACGTTTCCTACACTGCTCAGAGCAGGATTAAGGTAGAGATCAGCACATTGCAATGCCAATTTTGACGATTTGTTCGAGGTATACTGGGGAAATTGAGGGACGAAGAGATAGAGGGAAGCAAAGAGAAAAGATACCAGACAGCTTAAGAGAATGTCTTGGCATGCATTAAGTCAACAACAGAAATTATAAATAACTGCCTGGATCGAAAGTTGTGAAGAGACATGATCACCTACGCCAGCAGGCATGCAACATGATGATGATGATTTCAGGTAAACACTATAAACAGTTCATTGGCTTAAAGTAATTACTGCGACTCACTTATTGTTGGAGTCAGGAAAAGTGAGTCAGAACTGATCAAGAGCCTACATTTTGTACTACACCAACAAACGGTGGCCATGGAGACTAACTACTCTAACCAGCGGAGGAAGATTGAAGGGGAAAGTCAACCCGATACAGCAGAAATGGCATTGAGATCAAACGTGTTCAGCCCAAAATCGACGTCCACATGGCAGCTTGTTGTAAAGCACGATACAAAGCAAATTACTCCCATCAAACAGCACAAAATAGGCCGACGAGTCAGATTTAAAAAAAAAAAAAACTATTTATGCGAACTCAGAGGTATGAAAGAAAGATGACGAGGCAGTCAAGGCATTATTTTAACATGACAAACCAAGCCCGTTTAGAAACTTTTTTAACGATCAGTTCACATAGATAAAACCAAGCACATTCTTGCACATATGGAGGAATTTATTTGTGTTTCTTTCGTCTATCATATTCTTTCACACACACACACACACATGGTATTCTCAGCATAAGAATATCATGGACAGCTAAGAAGAGTAAAGAAAACGTTCTGAAAAAGGACAAAGCAAAAAAGAGCTAATATCCAATATTAGGTAGAAACAATCATCATTTTTTGACCACGTAATGAGAAGGGAACAACTGGAATATATTGTAACAACAGGGAAGATTGAAGGGCGAAGAGAGAGAGATGGAAGAAAGGAGAAAAGACACCAGACAGCTTAAGAAAATGGCTTGGCAGGTCAACAACAGAAATGATAAATAACTGTCGAGATCGAAAGTTGTGGAGAGACATGATCACCTACGCCAACAGGCATGGTACATGATGATGATATATGCAAGCCTATGAAGCTTATATATTAACCAAAAGAAGTATTTCTACTTCCTATAGAGCTTCCATAATGTTATATGTTGTATGTGCAAATCCAATAAGCATTCGTTTCTAATTTTATTGTTACGTGAAGGGTGTGGAAAGTGTTCATGAAATGGAACGCCTGACACCCTGGAAATATCACTTTTCCCAATAAGTTGTGTTTGTTACAAATTTACCCGCCAACACCAATAAGTAATTATAATAGAATAAATACATCAGTTGCTCTGTCACAATACACAAGTCATGCAACTCTAGTTTAAAAATACTTATAATTCATATATTTCAAGTTCTATAAATAGAAGTAAAAAATAACAGGTATGTGCAGACCGCCCTATACATATATATATATATATATCTCATCATCATCATCATCATCAAGTACCGGGCCTACTGGCGTAGGTGATCATGTCTCTCCACAAGTTTCGATCACGGCAGCTATTTATCATTTCTGTTGTTGACCTTCTGCCAAGCCATTCTCTTAAACTGTCTGTTATTTTTTCTCTTTGCTTCCCTTTATCTCTTCGCCCCTTAATTTGTCCAGTTGTTACAATATATTCCAGTTGTTCTCTTCTCATTACATGGCCAAAAAATGATGATTGTTTCTTCCTAATATTGGAAATTAGCTCTCTTTTTGCTTTGACCTCTCTCATAACATCTTCATTACTCTTCTTAGCTGTCGATGGTACTCTCAACATACTTCTGTAAAACTATATTTATACAGACTCCAGTGATTTTCTTCTCTGTTGTCCTATTGTCCATGATTCGCTTCCATATGTTAAGACTGGCTCTACATAACATTTAAGAACTCTTTTTCTTGTTTCTATTGTCAAAAATGGATTGCATAGTATATTCCTCATTTTTTGGAAAGCTGCTTATTGCCTGAGCCATTCTGCATCTCACCTCTTTTGTACATCTTCCGTCTGAGGTTAACAAAGTTCCCAAATATTTAAATTCATTTACCTGTTTTAATATTGTTCCACTTGTCTTTATTTTGCACTGAGGTGATGTCTTTTTCTTTGTTGTTACCATTACCTCTGTTTTTTTGCTATTAAGGCTGAGTCCTTTATTTTTGCTTTCTTTCACTATAATGTCCAACATTTCTTGTAACTCATTTTCACTCTTAGCGATTAAGACTGTATCATCAGCATACTGTAGATTATTTATATTATGACCTCCAATTGTTATTCCAGGCATGCTCCTTATGGATCTTAAAATAATATCACTATAAATATTAAACAAATCTGGAAGAATCTCTTAATTATACATACAACGAATATATATATATATTACGTTTTATGTATAATTAAGAGATTCTTAGAATACGAGAATTGACTATCAAGTCACTATTTTACATCTTATACTGTGTTTTTATATAGTAAGTAAAGTACCCCCGTCACGCCAAGTGGCGTATAGGGAAATATGGTGTTAGTGACCCTATATTTTACAGACCTTCAGCACATGATTTTTGGGGTAATGTGGTCGTAATTACGCCCGTGCTGCTTTACATTCCCAGAAAAAAATCCGGTACCCATTTAAGGCTGGGTGAACCCGGAAGCCGTCGGTTGGGATCGAACCCTACCCCTTGTCCTTTGTAGTCCAGTTCATTAACAACTGAGCTATCGCGGCTCCCATTAGGGATCTTTATATACTTAGAGAAATATATGCAATCGTTTTGTGATGTGTTTGATACATGTACAGTTCATTCCCTTCTCCGTAGAAAGTGACTTCTGACACAGTAAAAATCCTTATATCCACTCTACGTTATATCATTCAGATGCCAGATATTTATTTTTCAATTCTAAAGTTAAATTTATAAAGCACAACTCCAGTTTTCATGGTCCAATTCTTACGTCAACCAAAAAAATAAATAAATAAAATTTAAAAAATACTATCGTGAGTTGTAGTTCTCTTTGTATGAAAATGTCTTAACATTTGAGATCTATCGAGTTCGATCCTCGACAGCTTCATACTTTATTTTTGTATAAGAATCTGTAATTTTCATCTTTGTTTATGAGTACACTGGACGGAGGGTTTTTTTTTCCAAAGAGTTTCTTTAATATTGATTCAAATTTAGAAGGGACACATGAACACATACTTCAAGACTGCACTGAATATAGTAGACTGAGGAAAATCCATTGGCCCCTAGATACAACACTACCGACTAAACTATATGGGGCACTGCAAGAAATACAAAAGGGAGTAAAATTTATACAGGAAACGACATAGCTGATAGGTCGGCAGGCAGACAGAGAGACAGACAGACAGAGAGACAGACAGACAGAGAGACAGGCAGACAGACAGGCAGGCAGGCAGGCAGGCAGGCAGACAGACAGAGACACAGAGACAGAGAGACAGAGAGACAGAGCCAGAGACAGAGACAGGCAGGCAGGCAGGCAGGCAGACAGACATAGATAGGCAGATAGATAGATAGATAGATAGATAGATAGATAGATAGATAGATAGATAGATAGATAGATAGATAGATAGATAGATAGATAGATAGATAGATAGATAGATAGATAGATAGATAGATAGATAGATAGATAGATAGATAGATAGATAGAGACAGACAGACAGGCAGGCAGGCAGGCAGGCAGGCAGGCAGGCAGGCAGGCAGGCAGGCAGGCAGACAGACAGGCAGACAGACAGATAGATAGACAGATAGAAGGGACACAAATTGTAATACAGTAGTCGTTTATGTCTCCTACCGTTATTTATTTGTTCACTTACTAGTAAGTTATATCAAGGGATTATTCAATATTTATTTGACGTAAATGTTACAATACTCAGCAATGGTTAATTTGTTAACGATAATATAAACTATGCCCTCATTAAACTATATGGATAAATATTCGCAGTACTCCAAATCAGGAGAACACGGCTCCCGGTAAGGTGGGACTTTTTTTTCATCGGTCAGGGGTGAAATAACAACGCAGACCTGAACATCTGGCGGTGACTGCACTGTGCTAGCGTCCTTCATTCTCCGGACTTATAAGCCCCTTCCCCTGGCAAACCACGGTAATGGCAAAAAAAAGCCGTAAAGATATATATATATATATATATATATATATATATATATATACACATACACATATACATTGACAGGTAGATAGACAGACAGATAAATGGAAGAAGACACAGAGAGAGAGGAGAGGGGGGGGGGGGTTCCCATATTTTATTATTGTTTAAAGAATTTTATGAGAAAATCTGTCTTCTTCACTGTTTATTTATTCATTGAATGTAAGTGACATTTTCTCAAAGGTAAAAAAAACAGTAAAGAGCCCCCGTCACGCCAAGTGGCGTATAGGGAATACGGTGTTAGTGACCCTATATTTTACAGACCTTCAGCACATGATTTTTGGGGTAATGTGGTCGGTATTACGCCCGTGCCGCTTTACTTTCCCAGAAAAAAATCCGGTACCCATTTAAGGCTGGGTGAATCGGGAAGCCGTCGGTTGGGATCGAACCCTACCTCTTGTCCATTGTAGTCCAGTTCACTAACCACTGAGCTAATGCGGCTCCCATTTTTTTTCTCAAAGGATTGTCTCAATATTAATTTTATAATTCATTGTTAGAGTGCTGAATACTAATATGGTACGTATGGTCTTTGGCGTCCTGACAGACGGTTGGTAGCGAGCAATCATGATGAGTTAGCAGTTAGGTAAAATATTAGTGTTTTATTCTGTTTTTTTCTTCTGAGCATGTGCTACGATCTGCATCCAGATCCTCACATTTTCTTTCACTGATAGAGAATTCACTCAAGGAAGCCCTGTATATAGCTTTATATATTTATATATATATATATATATATATATATATATATATATATATATATATATATATCTATTGTCCTTTCGAGCCAAAGACGGCACATAGGGCAGAACCACAATCTCAAAAACAGAAACCTTGCGTGTCAAAGTGGTACATATTGCAGAGATCACTGCTCTAAAATATATGGCGCTGTTTCCATAACAATACTATTTACAATGACAACTTGTCAAGCCATCGATTAACCTCCTTAGTCGCCTCTTACGACATGCCTGGAAGGTCACAGTGTCACTATTCTTTACTTCCCTCATAATGAGGCCCCGGTAACACAGAGGATTATATATATATATATATATATACATACACACACTTAGATACTACTTATCTAGCTTCCATGATAGATCGCTCAACAATATTTAATGTATTATTTATATAGATTTATCTCAATATTTATATACATACTAATATGTATATAATATAAATAAAGATTAGATTATCACAGTTTCAGAATGCGGCTACGGTTTACGTTGAAGCTCTGCATGTCAGGTGGACCTGACCCAACGCCTGTTTACTCAAAGTTGGTTCTCCACAGTGATGCTGCTAGGAAATCTCAACAAATTTGGTACGTTCTGTATATTTGTAGCTGTCAACTGCTTGTAATGCAAAACAGTGTATCCCGTGAGGCACTAAAAATGGGCTCGTCTCAGACACGCATTTCAGTGGAAGATGTATATTTACAACACTCGGGAAAAAAAAACCCAAATAATCAACAACAGAGAAAGACGAAGAACAATAGACAACCCGAAGCAGGATTGAACCCGTACTGGAGACAAATAATACTAAATGAATATTATTATAGAGGGAAACATACGAGGCGATAATCAGTGAATCAATTCAGAGGAAGAGGTATGTTTACAGCACTCGGAAAAAATGACAAAATAATCAACAACAGAAAAAAATATGCACCAAGGCAGGATCGAACCCGTACTCAGTGGCACAGCGCCTTGCCACGAAAAGCCAAACGCTAGGGAACACTGCCACTCAGCTAACAAAAAATTAGCTTCGTAGGCAATGTCTTTCGCGCAGGTGTTCTCATGACTATAGCATAAGGTTGCGATCACAGCATAGTTAGCTGAGTGGCAGTGTTCCCTAGCGTTTGGCTTTTCCTGGCAAGGCGCTGTGCCACTGAGTACGGGTTCGATCCTGCCTTGGTCCATATTTTTTTCTGTTGTTGATTATTTGTCATTTTTTCCGAGTGCTGTAAACATACCTCTTCCTCTGAATTGAACCCGTACTCCTCGACGCAGCGCCTTGCCACGAAAAACAAACCCTAGAGGACACGGCAAACTACTTAAAAAAAAAATAGCTATCATTGGCGATGTCCTTCACGTTTGTGTTCTCATGACTATAGCATAGGGTACGAACACAACTCGAGAATAAATTGTATATCTGTATTGTCCAATTAAGACAAGTATCTCCCGGACAGGGAAGGGCTGAATACTTGCGTTGCAGACAAAGAGTTATAGGACGAAACAGCACGAATAGTAGTTTCCTGTGGTTTAGAATGGAGACAAATAATAATAAATGAATATTATTATAGAGGGAAACTTCCGAGGCGATAGATCAGCGAATTATTTCAGGGGAAGAGGTATGTTTACAGCACTCGGAAAAAAATCATCAATAATTAAAAAAGTAGAAAAAAAAGAAATATAAAAAAAAGTACACAGCGCCTTCCTACGAGAAACATACTTTCAATGCCGTTAAAAGTTGTATGGGGCTCGTGGTGTTTTTGGCGATCAATCTCTATTCTGGGCGAGATGTTCGATCTTATCAAATCAGCCTGTCTATGCCTGTCTACTTTGCTTCACTTATAAGTATCCCTTTCAGTGTCTCTCTTGGTCTTAATCTTTGTACCTGTATCCTGATGTTTGCCATATGTCTTGAGCTTCTCTTACTGTCTCTTCTTAACACATGCACGACATATATCAATCTTCTTTTCTTAATTGTTGATTAAATCGTTGATTGCACGCCATTTATTTTATTTATATATTAGCCGTGAATTAATTCCATTGTATATGGTGATCCTTCTTAAGTGACATTTGTCTTTGAAAGCGTTTAGTTTTTTTTTCCTCGGTCTCTTTAGTTGTTCTCCAACTTTAAGCACGTAGGCCTTCTTTTCTTCCTTGTTTGCCTTTTAGCGTCGAGGGGAGGTATAATTTGCTCTTCTGTTCGCCCCTGCTGCTGGTATGTTTCCTAGTGATTCTAATATTCCGTCAATCCATTTTTTCGTGGTCGACCCTTGGGTCTGGTGTTCTTGCAACGTTTATTGAGGGCTCGTTGTGTTGTGTTTTGATCACTCTGTCTTGTCACGTTGCCAAACCATTTTATCTGTTGTTTCTTTATATATTCTACGGCGGGGGATATTCCTAGCTTTTTTTTCAGTTCTTCATTTCTGATCTTGTCTCTCAGGCTGTTTCCTTTCATTCGCCTGACACATTTCATCTCAGTAGAGGTTATCTTTCTTGTTGTTCTTACATCTACCAGGACTGGCATTGATAGCACAACGTTGGGATGAAGATTGTATATATATATATATATAAGTTCGTTGGTAAGGATTACTAACAGATTCGAGATGAATATTCTAAAGTTCAGTTTTCCTGATAAATATATTGTTTTTATGTGTGTGATTCAGTTGGGAACAAAATTGCCACTTTTGCGCTTCAGGAAGATTTCCAAGAGAACACCTTTCAACAGACAATGGAAGTGTTTGCACGATTACAACTTCTTTAGCTCGCCGGTTAAACAAATTGTGACATTTAATCGCCTTATCAGTAATCACTTCTTATCCCTGTTATAGATTTACAGAAAGAATCTTGTTACGCCGTACGTGGTGAGAGCAAAATGGGATTGAGGCCACTTTTTATAAAACATCAACACATTTCTAGTGGCCAGTATTACGCCAATGATGTTCTTTTTTCAATAAAAAATATCAGTTACCTATTGAGGCTGGATGAACCAAGAATTCATTGATCGGGATCGAACTTAAACTCTTAGAGTAGACTAACCGCCGCTCTACCGCTTGTTACATCTAGCTCCATATTCCAGTTGTCTCCTAATTATTTCCTTGTCAATCATTGTGCTCTTATCTAAGCTGCGATCACTGAATGACTTTTCATATATTCATCGTCCAAAATAAATGTCTCTATTAAAGTTTGGAGACTCGAAGACTCGAGTGGTTAGTATGCTCGCTTCATGATCAGAAAGGTCTGGGTACGATTTACAAAAGTGGTGGATTGTATCGTCCGTGGTTCACCCAGGCTCTAAAAATTGGTACCATAGATTTTCCTGGGAAGCAATGGCGGCCTTGCGCATACCGACCGCATCAGCCAAAAATGTGGTTTTGTGATTGGGAAAAGAAGGTCACTAACACCATTTTATAACATGTCTAGGCAGCGTCAGGATTAGCAGCAACAACAGCTAATCAATGTCATAATTACATTACCATGTCATGCCTCTGAGAACAGATCAAACAATCTGGAGGCAAAGGCTTGGAAGCTGTCAGCGAGCCACAGCTGTTGGCTTGAGTCACAATCGGTGAACCAGAACCATCTAGACCTACTCCACCTTTTCCCGATGTCTCCAGAAACAGAGTAGCGGGTCCAGTCTGGCCAAGGGAGTAGGGATCGCGAAAGGGCAGACAACTCGGTACACAAAAATAACATGCTGAAATTGGATGCGTTGGGACGAAATGCACAAATATCACAGTTCCACTGCAACCTACAACACCCCCCTTTATCCTTATAAGGATATCTCATATTTTAGGTCAGCTAATTCACTCCAAGTTAATAAAGTAATTTAGGAGTTAAATGAGTTAAGCCAATCTTCGTAACTAGACCGGCATTTGTTCATTGACTCGTTTCTTGAAACTAACCTTTACTTTCCCTGTTTGTTTGTTTGTTCGATTGTTTGTTTGTTTGTTCGATTGTTTATTATAATAAGGCAAGGAGGAAGAAAAAAATGTATAAAATAATTTGCCTCAGCCAAAGTAGAATTTTGGAAAAGACAGGTGGAAGCAGAGGTGTAGAGGATGGTGAAGACATGAAATATCTTAAAAGAATGGCAAGAAACAGAACGGCTTGAAAAGTATTTGTTGAAGACCTATGCTCCACAGGGAGAAGAAGAAGTGGAAGAAGAAGAAGAAGCAGAGGAAGAAGAAGATGAAGATGAAGAAGAAGAAGATGAAGATGAAGATGAAGAAGAAGAAAATATAATTGTATTTATGAATGAAAATACTGACTGGTAGATTTAAAGGGAAGAAACATGTAATTTAATTAAAATAAAAGATATCTACAGAAGTTAGTAATACCATTACTTAAAATATTGTTGAAAATATATCTTATTTGATCTTATGTGTCAATTAATTACTGAGAATTCTACCCAAACCCCTCCCCCACCCCCCCCCCCCCCCCAAATCACTACTTTAAACTCCTTGTGGATAGAGCAAAGGTCTACAACACTTTCAAAGCCGGGCTGTTTGGTGCGATTGTCTTAAGATCGTTCTCTGTCTTCCGCATCAGCTGTGTCTTTGCTTTCACCCTATATTATCATAGTATTTTTTGGGCTTTCATCTTGGTCTCCTCCACACAGGAAGTCAAAAAAGGGCCTATCGTCTAATTCTCTGAGTTGACTTCCGGAGCGCGTGTCCTACTCAAATACGGAGAATTGGTGGAATCAAATGAACAAATCTTCTGCAATGAATAAGGGGTCCGCTGAAACAGAGCTAGTTAACAAGCCTGGTCATTGCTACGATCACTATTACGAGCGAGACACCTCTTTGTCAAGAAACAATGTTTGTTGAATGTTTTCTTTGTCTAAACAAACGCGATCTGTCAAGAAGACAAAAGCGACAACTCAAGGAACACTAATGTCAATACACACAGACAAACACTGACGACCACAGAGATGTCGCTACTGCAACAGAGTAGGACAGGAAGGAATTTAAAGGCTCACAAGGAGGTTAGTTGAGATCAGAGCTGGCAGTCTTCTAGGTCACCTATTGGAGAAGAAACAATTAACCGAGTAGCTCATTAGAATATGAGTTCAATGTACCTCAAAATAGTTTATTATCTCGCATATCAGAAATACTAGTGATACCAGTGCTAACATATGAGATGTAGTAGCTGGAAATCCACCCTGACTAGACAGGAAATTAAATGCATTTGAAAATAAATGTCTATGCAATATTTCAAACAAGCTGTAAAGAATACATTAAAGACGAACTGATAAGGAACAAATCTAAACAAGAATACTTGTCAAGCTGTACAAGAAGGCGTTAGAAATAGGGTAGACTAAGAGAATCTGGTTGTCCGTGGGATTATGTTATTGTAACAAGGAGATAAGACATGCAATTTCATATGTGATGAACCTTGTACACATTTGAATAAAATAAACGTCTTGAAAATAAATGACGTCTTTCGAGGATATTGAGTATTGATTAGTACGTGACGGCAAATATGAGACTACGTTGTATGAGGTGACAACTTGACTGCACCTCTTCGGATCAGCGTCGGTAAAATTGTCACTAGTCTTGCCAAGCGAGTCGGGATCGCAGAGAGAAGGCAACCGGGCACCATAGAAATGACGCTGGACTGAAAGGCGCAGATATAGTAGCTTGCTGTAAACAGCTACACATCTCAATTGAGGCCCAAATAACGCTTTTTAAAGGCTAATGCAGATAGCAAAAACACCAAGAATATAATAAGATTTCGTTCTTAAAGATGTTAAGAATTTTACTGCTTTTAAGAGTGTGCTCGTTCCATCAGTAGCATATAACCGGGTCTTCTCAATGTTCAATGAATCAAAGTTTCGAATGTTTTTTACGTATCATCATACATTGAGTGCCGTCTCTGCCATATATAAAAACAAGCGCAGAATCTCAAATACTAGGGCAAAATAACAACATCAGACGAAAGATAGACCACAGCAATAAAAAGCAGTATAGTACAGACCAAAGTAGCATTTTAGAAAATGAGAAACATTTTGTGCAACAGTTCTATGTCAATAGAGGTGTGAAAGAAGGTTCAATGGTATTATAGGGTTAAGCTTTGTTATAGGCAGCCAATGTTGGCTTATGGAAATAAATCATGGACAGTTGACAGACAAAGAAATTCAAAATGAAGCCGCTAGAGAGCTCCTAAAAAATATCAGAAAGAAACCATCGACATTTTTCGAGGACATCTTGGGTGAAGGAAAGTTTGAATATATTATTACAGCTGGCAAAATGCTGGAAGAGAGATATCGCGGACCACAAAGAGGATGATACTAGATAGTTTGATGTCGTGGCAAGGTAAATAATCAACAACAGCAGTGAAACGATACATTTTGAGAACAGAATTGTGGAAGGACATGCTCGCCTACGCCAGCCGGCAATGGTATATTATGATACTTTTATAGCTAATAACAGCTGCTGAACCAAATTTGTCCTAAACTCTAACTGCTATTTTCTCACCTCATTGTGGATTATCTCAGTAAATAGGCGCAGTTCTTCTCTCAGGGATCATAAAACCTTGTGTTTGAAAATCTGTACATTTCACATTGTATTTATGGGTTAGCTAGGACAAAGAGATAAATACCTGTTCTCAAGTCTTGTGGTATGTGACTGTGTATGCATGTATGCTAAATATTGTTCAAATACGTCCGTGATCGTAATTCCCAAATCTATGCATTTCTTACATAACTTATATCTGTTAAGTCATCTATAGCCACAATTTTTCAAACTGATTTAAACATTGTTATTATGCCTTTCTCACACTTTGCTAGTAGAATGTTTTATAAACGCTTTCAGTAATAAAATACCTTGTTTGGTACAGAAACATTATATCTTGCAACACTAGCTACTTGCAAAGTTCAACAGATTTCTAAAAGTAAAATACTTTTTTAATTATAAACTTTATCATTTAATTATTGAGTTATTTATAACATAACAACTCAATGATATAGGTTATAAATAAAAAACCTTTATAATAATATAATCATCATCATCATCATCATCATCATCATCATCATCATCATCAAGTACCGGGCCTATTGGATGTCTCTCCACAACTTTGGATCTCGGCAGCTATTTATCATTTCTGTTGTTGACCTGCCAAGCCATTCTCTTAAGCTGTCTGTTATTTTTTCTCTTTGCTTCTCTCTATCTCTTCGTCCCTCAATTTTTCCAGTTGTTACAATATATTCAAGTTGTTCTCTTCTCATTACATGGCCAAAAATGATGATTGTCTCTTCCTAATATTGGAAATTAGCTCTCTTTTTGCTTTGACCTCTATCAGAACCTCTTCAATATTCTTCTTAACTGTCCACGGTATTCTCAACATTCTTCTGTAAAACTACATTTCTACAGACTCCAGTGATTTTCTTATCTGTTGTCCTATTGTCCATGACTCGCATCCATATGTTAAGACTGGCTCTACGTAACATTTAAGAACTCTTTTTCTGGTTTCTATTGTCAAAAATGGATTGCATAGTATCTTCCTAATTTTTTGGAAAGCTGCTTTTGCCTGAGCCATTCTGCATCTCACCTCTTTTGTACATCTTCTGTCTGAGGTTAACAAAGTTCCCAAATATTTAAATTCATCTATTTTAATATTATTCCACTTGTCTTTATTTTGCACTGAGGTGATGTCTTTTTCTTTGTTGTTACCATTACCTCTGTCTTTTTGCTATTAAGGCTGAGTCCTTTATTTTTGCTCTCTTTCACTATAATGTCCAACATTTCTTGTAACTCATTTTCACTCTTAGCGATTAATACTGTATCATCAGCATACCTTAGATTATTTATATTATGACCTCCAATTGTTATTCCTGGCATGCCCCTTATGGATCTTAAAATAATCTCACTATAAATATTAAAGAAATCTGGTGACAGCACACAACCTTATCTAACACCCTGTTTTATTTGTTGAAACATTCGCAATTGGTTTCCAGTTCTTATGGCAGCTGTTTGTTGCCAGTACATGTTCTTTATTATTCTTAGATCTTTGCTGTCTATGTTTATGCTTTCTAAAATGTTGATTATTTCTTGGTGCTTTACTTTGTCAAATGCCTTGGTGTAATCTATGAAACATAGGTATAGATCGGTTTTCACCTCTATCGCTCTTTCTACTAAAGATCTTATGATATAAATGGAATGGCTTGTTTCTTTATCTCTAACAAAACCACACTGTTCATCGCTAATTTCTGGACTGATTTTGTTTCGCACTCTTCGCATGATGATTCTTAGTAATATCTTAGTCATATGATTCATAAGGCTTATTGTGCGATGATCATCGCATTCAATCGCACCCGATTTCTTTGGTAGGGCTATGAATATTGATTTGAGCATGTCGTCTGGTATATATATCCGCTGTTGTCGATATCATTCAATATTTTTGTTATTATTTCTATTCCAAAATCACCCACTGCTTCAATCTCTTCTTTAGTTATATTATCTGGTCCAGGAGCTTTGCCTGCTTTCATATTGCGCAAGGCGTCTTCCACTTCTTCTCTGAGTATTTCTGGTCCTTCTCCATTATCCTTAATATTTACTTCCGTTCGTTCATCATTATAAAGATCCTTAATGTATTCTGTCCATCGTTCCCTTATGTTTTCTTGATCAATCAACAGTTCTCCTTGCTTTGATCCAGTTTTTGATTGCGTTTTTCTTCCTGTTAATTCCACGATTTGTTTGTATATAGCTTTAGTATCCCCTTTTTGTTGCAATTCGATCTCTTTGCATCTCTCCTTTAGCCATATATAATATTGTAGTATAATACTTTCAAAAGTAAAACGTTAGCAAGCATGAGGTAGAACAGATCAAAATAGGGGACCTAGGTAGTAAGATGTCGACCTCTGGAAGGATAGTCCCGGGTTAGATTCCAACCACAGGCGGTATAATTTTTTTTTTTAATCTAACCTGTTATACATTCGTGGCTTTACTCTCACCTAGTCTCTGGGTAATGAGATGTGATGTCTAGCCCTCTCTGGGTAATGATATGCGATGTCTAGGCATCTCTGGGTAATGAGATGTGATGTCTAGCCCTCTCTGGGTAATGATATGCGATGTCTAGGCCTCTCTGGATAATGAGATGTGATGTCTAGCCCTCTCTGGGTAATGAGATGCGATGTCTAGCCCTCTCTGGGTAATGAGATGTGATGTCTAGCCCTCTCTGGGTAATGAAATGCGATGTCTAGCCCTCTCTCGGTAATGAGATGCGATGTCTAGCCCTCTCTGGGTAATGAGATGCGATGTCTAGCCTTCCCGAAAAACGGCGAAAAATAGAAGGTTCCATGTGCACTCGCAAACGTTAAAGAACCCCTGGCAGATTAAAGTCGAAAGGAACAGACCAAAGATGTCCGCTGCCCGGACAAACATTGTTCAGGAAAATCTACCAACCCATGCCGAAGACGGATGAGTCGGGCTGAAAGGTGCAGATATCGTGGCTTTACTGTAAACTAGCGACACAACGCGTCCACGCCCACTTCAAGCAAAAAAGAAAAGATAAACATGACTCTATTCGACGTTCAAGTTGTCCATTAACTGGGAATATGAGTAAATAAGAAGCTTTAGTGTGTTGAGATCAACTATAGAATAAATAAACAGATCTAGTATGTTTTATGTTACACAATAAAAACACTTAGAGTGAGTTTCTCTTATAAACGTGGGTGACAGCTGACTGTGTTCATCTCAAATTGACATTCTAGTTATAAATAAAGAAGCAATCAACATTTTTCGGGCACATCATGAGAAGAGGAAAGTTGGAATACTTGGTTACAACTGGCAAAATAAAAGGAAAGAGAGATCGAGGAAGACAAAGAGAGAAAATATTGGATAGCTTGGTGTCATGGCATGGAAAACAGTCAACAACAGAGCTGATACGATGCACTGTAGATAGACGATTGTGGAGGGAGATGATCACCTACGCCGACAGGTATGGCACATGATGATGCTGAGTTATAAATAAGAAATTTTACAGCATTTTTAGATATGTTTGGGTTCTAAGCCTAGTGCATTCCTCTTATTCTTAAGGAATATATTTATATGGAAGAGGTTTCAATTTGTGACACCAGACACAAATGTAATATGTTTAAGCTAAAGCAAATATTTCTGTGAGAATGATATTTTAGTAATTAATACTCGTAACAAAAAGATCAAAGATTGATAAATGTGATAATATCGGCGGCGCAACATTAAATGTGTAACCACAAAAGTTGTTCATTTAAAGATACAGCTTCCTCTAATAACATTGAGTGTATAATTGAAGAGGTATATTAATGTAATCTTTCAGGAAAGACACAAATGTGAACCGATTAAAGTATCAGTGACAAAGGACTGATTGCTTTCGAGGGGAGAACGCCGGCCTCGAGACACAGAGGATGTGCGTTCAAATCGCGGCTGCACGGTTGGGATTTTTATTTATGATTTCTCTCTGAGGCAACCATCCCTGGTCTCAGCAGCGAGGCCCAGATTGAAACGTTAATTACTCATGGACGGAAAAAATATGAGTACCTCTGAAGATGGAGTTATCTGCCTGCGACGAGGGACCCCTGTGCACACGGCTGCCAGGGAAAAACGGATTAACACGCAAAATACAGTTCCTAGTCTCTAGGGACTTCGTCAGAGGTAAAAGCTGGCGAAGCCAAAATGTAAAAAAAAGTGTTTCTCAAAAAAAAAGAACGCTACATCAATTGACAATTATTAAAACCACCAAACGGGCGAGAAGCAGAACTTTCTATCTCCCTCAATATGCGAAACTGTACAACTACAAAAGAAAGCGAAGTAAAGAAAGAAAGGAAGAATGTAATACATTGTCGCTGTTTTGTGTGGATGGACATAACGGAGTGGAGCTTTCTTCCTAAATAAATAAACAGATCTAGCTACTTACTCTTCTGTTCCAGGGATTAGTCCTCGCACCAATCGAGTATGTCCTGGCAATTCTTACTGTCAGTACGACTCAAATTGATAGGCTGGAGTAAATACAAAATGAAGCCATGCGCATTATCTTGGGATGTACAAGGGACACTCCCTGTGTAGCAATAAGGTATCTTCTTGACTTTCCAACCATGGATGACAGAATCAAGATCTGGAGAGCACGAGCATACCTGAAGATTAGTACAGATAAAGAGCATCCATTGCATCACGTGCTCAACACAGGGAAAGGTGCCAGGCTAAAATGAGGCAAATCATGGGTGGGCCGAGCAGAAGATGTCATCAAACAGGTCTGTGGGCTTACCAATATCAACGTTGGTGAGGAGTGGATACCGGTGCCTACGTCGTTCAAGGGACTTTCTCGTGTATTGTCACACTCGACAGGAAAAGTAGGGAACAGAACCCGGTCGTGGTTAATGCTGAGGTCAACGGTCTTATCTGCGATAACACCGATGAGAAAGATGCAGTCATCTATACAGACGGATCTGTAAGACGACACCAAAGAAGTGCATGGGTATTTACAGCACGCTCGGCAGGCAGAATGGTCTACGAAGACAGTGGTGCATACGTCATGACCACGAGTAGTATGACAATGGAGGTGATGGCAGTGACCAAGTCATTCAAATGGTTAGAGTCACAAGACTACACCCACGCATGTATACTGAGTGATTCGATGAGCATGATAAAAAAATGGAGGCGGGCTCTGTACGCATGCAATGGGTAGAGTCGTTGCAGAAATCCAAAATACGTAAGGTCACCTTTGTCTCTGTCCCTGGACGTGCGGAAGTACGGGGAAATGAAAGAGCGGACAGGTTGGCTAGCTGCGCTGTCGTTGAGGACAGACAACCAATGGATCGGGCGGACATCATCAATACCCTCCGAGATGTGGGAAGAACACAGGACTCCGACAAACACAGATCCACGTCATTTCTTCGGATGATGGAAATGGGAGTTAAGATGGGCACAGCCAGAAATGAGACACTTAGTGGCCGTATAAGAAGACTTATCAACCAGCATAGAACTGGAGTCGTCAGTCGCTGGACACTGCGGGAATTGCTGAGGAGGGGATCTGAGCACCTTTGGACATGTTTGGAGTGCAATGATGATGACCCGCAAATAACTCAATAACGGAGTGGTTCACTCCTGAGCTACCCAGGTCTGATAAGTATGCTTACAAAGTCCTAGATTAGGGACATTAATTAAAGTGATTTCCCCTTAGTTTGCGACACCACAAAAGTACAGTGGGTCTCAAATACTAACTATATTTATATGTTCATCACTAACGCGGGGAACTGGTTGGTCTCGCTGGCAAGACGCCGGTCTCGAGATAGAGAAGTTGTGAGTTCAAATTTCGGCCGCAGCAGTTGGGATTTTTATTTGTGATTTCTCTCTATGGCAATCAACCCTGGTCTCTGCAGCGAGGGCCGGTTTGAGATACTCATAGACGGGAAAAAACAAATATGAGTTCCTCCGAAGACGGAGTTATCTGCCTGAGCGGCGAGGGACCCTTGTGCCAACGGCTGCCGGTAAAAACAATATAACACGCAAAATTAGTTTCCAAGTCTCTAAAAGAGAACTACTAAACACAATTCAAACAAGACACATGCGATTTTTGGGCAAAGTTAAATGACACAACAGCCTAATAAAAGTAATCTTGGAGGGGACAATACAAGGTAAAAGAGGCAGAGGCAGACCAAGACTAACATAGACGAGTAACATCAAAAGATGGACAAATCAGCTTATGATAACCTGCACCATCAAAGCAAGAGACAGAGCGAAATGGCGCTCCATGGTAGCCAACCTTCGTTGCGGAGATGGCACTCGATGATGATGTCTCTAGGTACTTCACCAGGGGTGAAAGCTGGCGAACGCACAACAGTTTATGATTAGGAAACTTAGGACTTTACCCTCGCGTTGTTTCTTTTATCTCTACAACTAGGGATCTTCTCATGACAGATAACCACCGAATAAAGTGCAATGTCACTCAAGTGACTGTTACTCTACTGAACTGAAATAATGTATGTCATTAAACTAGTACTTTATCGTGTTTTTTCTCCATTTACTATTTTTTGTTTCAAGTGTGCTTTCGTTTGTTCGCCTTAATAATGACCTCGGGTAGGAGCGTGCGGTCCGCCCACAGTGGTGTTTTTTTTACACTGTAAACTGTGCTATCTTTACAACTAGAATGCAATTCTTACATTCTATTGTACTAGATTCTAGTGACTAGAATAACACGTTTTACCCGTACCTGTGGAGGTGTCATCTCTATTTCTGCAGACCAAGTACCCAATGGACGATGAGAGAAGTATTCGCTGGGTGCTGCCTGTAGATGAATATTGCGACCCTTATTCCATTTTCTGTACTGTACCGGGACATTCTTGTGGAGCCTCACAAAAAAAAAGTACTTTCCACGCCAGTGCAGTCACCACGAGGTGTACACGTAAATGCAAGTAAAGTAACGGTTCCCTCCACGCCTTGCTAGGCATAAGGGGAATATGGTGTTAGTGATCATATCTGTCTATGATCGCGGCTCATTTTAAGGTGATGCGGTCGATATCAAACCAGACCGCCTTTACGTCTCAGAAAAAATCTCTGGTACGCATTCTTAGAGGCTGAGTGAACCACGGAGCTTTGGCGGTTCAAAACAAAAATCCGCCACTTGTGGTCGCATCTTCGTCATCGAATTCAACATTTTCAATAATTCAAATCAAAAACAATATTTCAGATTCAACATCGAATCTGGACCTTTCTGATCAGAAGGCGAGCACACTAACCAATGTACAACTGTGTACACCCAGGTGTACATATAACTATCCTTTAATTTCATCCAGAGGCAAAAACACACTTAAAACTACCAATAATTGAAACAGCGACCGCCTGGCAGAAAGAGACATGCCCATCGAACCTGTAAAACAATTAGCGTACCTGCACTTTATCACTGACAGGTAGATCTTGAAGAAAAACACTTTATCACTGACAGGTAGATCTTGAAGAAAAACACTTTATTACGACAGGTAGATCTTGAAGAAAAACACTTCACCACTGACAGGTTAATCCACAATTAAAAAAAAACACTTTATCACTGACAGATAGATCTAGAAGAAAAAACACTATCACTGACAGGTAGAAATTGAAGAAAAAAACACTTTATCATTGACAGGTAGATATTGAAGAAAAACACTTTATCATTTACAGGTAGATCTTGAAGAAAAACACTTTATCACTGACAGGTAGAACTTGAAGAAAAACACTTTATTACTGACAGGTAGATCTTGAAGAAAAACACTTCACCACTGACAGCTTAATCCACAATAAAAAAAAACACTTTATCACTGACAGATAGATCTAGAAGAAAAAACACTATCACTGACAGGTAGATATTGAAGAAAAAACACTTTATCATTGACAGGTAGATATTGAAGAAAAACACTTTATCACTGACAGGTAGATCTTGAAGAAAAACACTTTATCACTGACAGGTAGATATTGAAGAAAAACACTTTATCACTGACAGGTAGATATTGAAGAAAAACACTTTATCACTGACAAGTAGATCTTGAAGAAAAAACACTTTATCACTGACATGTAGATCTAGAAGAAGAAACACTTTATCACTGACAGGTAGATCTTGAAGAAAAACACTTTATTACTGACAGGTAGATCTTGAAGAAAAACACTTCACCACTGACAGCTTAATCCACAATAAAAAAAAACACTTTATCACTGACAGATAGATCTAGAAGAAAAAACACTATCACTGACAGGTAGATATTGAAGAAAAAACACTTTATCATTGACAGGTAGATATTGAAGAAAAACACGTTATCACTGACAGGTAGATCTTGAAGAAAAACACTTTATCACTGACAGGTAGATATTGAAGAAAAACACTTTATCACTGACAGGTAGATATTGAAGAAAAACACTTTATCACTGACAAGTAGATCTTGAAGAAAAAACACTTTATCACTGACATGTAGATCTAGAAGAAGAAACACTTTATCACTGACATGTAGATCTAGAAGAAAAAACACTTTATCAGTGACAGGTAGATCTTGAAGAAAAACACTTTATCACTGACATGTAGATCTTGAAGAAAAAACACTTCATCACTGACATGTAGATCTAGAAGAAAAAACACCTTTTCACTGACAGGTACATGAAGAAGAAAAATATGTTATCGCTGAAAGGAAGATCTAATAAAAAAAAAAAAAGAAACTTGATCACAATATGAAAGAAACAAACCAGTAATGAGTCTTTCTGGACTGTTGCGATGTTGGATCTATCATCCAATAGGACAAACTGTAATATTCAGATAAGTATCTTTCTTCCTCTTCTTCTTTCCTTCCTCATTAGCCTTTCAGCGTCGAAGGGAGCTTTGTTTGTGCAGTCTGTTGCTCTTGTGTTGGCCTCTACTGCTACATTTCCCAGTGTTTCTAATATTCCACCAATAAGCTTCTTTAGGTGTATTTATTTTTAAAAAGTCAGTAGAAATGTGGTTTTACAGAAGAATGTTGAGAATACCATGGACAGCAAAGAGGAGTAATGAAAACGTTCTGAAAGAGGGCAAAGTAAAAAGAAATCTAATATATAATATTAGGAAGAAACAATCATCATTTTTTTGGCCATGTAATGAGAAGAGAACAGCTGGAATATATTATAACAACTGTAAACATTGAGGGACGAAGAGATTGAGGGAAGCAAAGAGAAAAGATACCAGACAGTTTAAGAGAATTGCTTGGCAGAAAGTCAACAACAGAAATGATAAATGACTGTCGAGATCGAAACTTATGGAGAGACATGATCACCTACGCCAGCAGGCTCGATACTTGATGATGATGATTTTGAAAAACAAAAATAAGGAAATGAAGATATTCTGAAGATGAGTTTCACCCAGACCAATCCATCTGGGTTCATTTACTGATACTGGAACGAGAACACACGTTTATGAGAGCCCGAGGGACAGGTGTGGAGGAATAAATAATTTCGATAGGCCGTTTGCTGTGGTTCTTCAAAGGCCACACGACAGATGAACTTGGTATGAGCACTCTGATCGACCACCTGTCTTTGACCTGTGAGCTACACCTGTGGCCTGGACATTTGGGAGGAAGGAACGGGGGACATGAGGTAGAAGGTCAGCTTTGAAGAAAGGCCTCAGGTGTGAGAAGTGGTGGTTAGCAGGTGCCCACTTCATTGCCGTCCCATTGGGACAGAGGCAGACACTCGGAGAGAAAATCGTTCAAAAGTTATAATGAGGTAAATATACTTAGAAAATTAATTAGATGTTTTATATTTCATAAAGGGGCGTTACAAAGAATATACAATAAAATAAGCAGAGACTGAAATTTAAATAGAAAGCAAACTACTGCTTTACAAAACATTATTATCCATCCATTCTATGAAGATACAATCAACCGGAATCTTTTTTAAAGTTGACTTGGGTAGGTAGGTAAAGAGCCATGCCACGCCACGAGGCTTGTAGAGAAAATGGTACTAGCGACCATAATTTTTACATACCTTCAGCACATTATTTTTTTTTTTTTAGTAAAATGGTCGGTATTACGCCTGTGCCGCTTTACTCTCCAATTTAAAAAAAAACCAAACAAACAAACCGGTACCTAGGGCTGGGTGAAATTTGAAGCCGTTGATCAGGATCGAACCCGACCATCTTGTCCTTACTAGTCCAGTTTACTAACCACTGAACTATGGTAGCTCCCTTGGGCAATAATGGTATCATATAAATATAATGTAAGTTACGATTTAGAAATATTCATAGCGAATTTTAAACAAAAATGGCTAACGGAATTACCATTTAAAAAGTTATCATTAAAAAAAAAATCTTCAAAGTACGCACGTTGCTAGAAGCACATTTACAGATAATGGGAAAATGTTCGTGAAATAAAAAGTAGAGTTATTTCATTAAAAAGTGAATGGCGAACCTTAAGGAATTAATATCACGAGTGTTTCTCAAATGTTTCCATATCATTTTTAAAAATCTCTCTCTCTCTCTCTCTCTCTCTCTCTCTCTCTCTCTCTTCCCTATAAGTATCCCCAATGCGCCAAAACCCCGGACTGCTCTGTCGGTCAGTGACCAAGAATATAAAAAGAAGAACTGAGGATTTAAAAATCAGGACATTAAAAAATACACAACTATAATTGAAAGCAAAGAGATCATCTGTTGTGACGTCAAACATACACATCCTCAGAGGCGCACAAGTAATCTCTTGAACCTCACCTCACAGATAAGATCACGTGACCAACAAGCAATCATGCTTCGTCCACCGGAAGTGACAGGTTATTATTATTACCATAACATGAGATCAAGAGAACAAATTGTCTCAGACACACACGGAAATGAGGGGAAAAAGAGGAAACAATGAGCAATCCTGGCTCATTTAACTTTCGTTAGCCACACGAGCCATCTGTTGGCGACTGGCTTTAATTCCACCACAGACGGTTTAGACTGGGATACTGGGACGGAAGCTGGGGTCTTAAGAACGACAACGGAAGGCGCGAAAGATGAGACGACGGGAATGATTAAAAGAGACAAATCACGACTATGAGAATATGAAGATTATCATAGGAAGAAAATAAAGAATGTGTGTTGTCATATTTCGCCCTCGCCCTACTCTCAAGACGTGGACATTTCATTTTAGTGGTTGGGGTGTTAATTTTGTTAAGAATGTCGAGCATGACAGGCACGCCAAGTGGGGTTAATGGAGAGAATGTTGGCAAAACAGGTCTAGTATTGGGATATGATTATCCGGCCAGGTATTCAATATGCACGTGGCACTAAAGGCACGTGCCATTTGAAACTTGTTCCTGTGACCTAGTTGGAAGTTTCCAACCATCTGTGGTGATGTCTTAGAGAAACCATTAACGACGGAAGCGCGTGATCTCAACACAGAAAGTGAGGAATAAGAGGAAAAAGATATAAAGGATTCCTCTAGGCTGTATGAGGTGTACGGAACAATATAGTATCAAAGATACTATTGTCCATGTCCAAGGGAACATTTTTGTGTGATGTTGTCGTACCACACCAGGCCGCCTTTATTTCACAGATAACTATGGAACCAATTGTTACCCCGAAAAGGTGAAGGCGGTCCTGAGTCGGTCCTCATCGTATCATCCGGTTTTGAATCTGAACTCTTCTGATCTCTACGGTACTTAGAAAACAAAGAGACTTGTAAGTGAGGACTAGAATAGTTTTAACTATAACGTCAGAATGTACGAGAATAACGTCCAAATAAAGCTTTGTGCTTTTTCAACAACAATTTCGTTTTCTACAATATTTGTTTCTTCTCCTTTAATTTGTTTTTTCGTATTGCAGCAAATGTAAATTATCATCATCGTTGAGTGCCGTCTCCGCATCAACGTTGACTAACATGGAGCGCTATTCCATTCTGTTTATTGCTTTGATAGCGCAGGTTGTCATTGGGGATCTTGTCCATCTTTTGACGTTACTCGTCCATGTTAGTCTTGGTCTGCCCTTGCCTGTTTTACCTTTTTTTTCCCTTCCAAGATTACATTCAATAGAATGATGTCTCTTTTAACATGCCCCAAAAATCTAAGTTTTAATATAAACTACATTTGTACACATGTTTGAACTTAACAACAAAATGTAATTTTACGTTATATAACTGTCCAATGAAATAAATTATTATACAGTTTATGAGTCAACTTTCACCACTACTAACAACCACTTCGACTCCTCAGAGAGAGTATGCCTTGAACTACTTGGTCTATTTCGTCATCAGCTGAAGCTGCTATTTTTTTCTCTCTTACTCCAGTCTGCTGTAGAATGCGGTAGTTCACCCAAGACTCAAACTTATAGTCAATCGCCTCTAACGAATATTTTGCTAAGTTGCAGTGAGATTATTTGCTTTGCTAGTTCGCAACAAACATATTAATGGCTTTCATCATCATCATCATCATCATCATCGGGTGCCGTCTCCGCAACGAAGGTTGTCTACCATGGTGCGCCATTCCACTCTGTCTCATGCTTTGATGGTGCAGGTAGTCATAGACTGATTTGTCCATCTTTTGATGTTACTCGTCCATGTTAGTCTTGGTTTGCCTCTGTCTCTTTTACCTTGTATTTTCCCTTCCAATATTATATTTAGTAGGCTGTTGTGTCTTTTAACATGCCCCCAAAAATTTTATTTGTCTTGTTCTAATTGTGTTTAGTAGTTTTCTTTTAATTTTTAGTAGTTTTAAAACTTCATCGTTTGTTTTCTTTTCTTTCCATCCAATTCTACCTATTCTTCTATAAATCCACATTTCAAAGGCTTCAATTTTCTGTTCTGTTTTCTTGTCTAATGTCCATGTTTCTGCGCTATACAGGACTATTGAGAAGATGTAACATTTTGCTATTCTTAGATTCAGCCCTGCTATTATTTGTTTTGTTGTTAGTTAATGGCTCTAGAAACACAAAAGAGGACAGTGAAAGTGATGACTCGTACAAATGAACATTCAATCTTGAAGACATAACTGTGAGCCCGAATACATAACTGCGACTCTGCAAACATATGTTATGCAGGGAACTCAAAGGCATTATTGTAAACTCACAGACGGACCCGAAAATACAGACAATCTAGAAAGCACAAAGACGACACGAAAATACAGACAATACAGAAAACGCACTTACGGCACTGGAAATACAGAAAACACACACACGATACTGAAATACAGAGGTCGCATCAAACAGCAAAAATCCAAACACACATAAAAACCAATGAAATACACACAATCCAGAAAACACAAAAAACCAATGAAATACACACAATCCAGAAAACACAAAAAACCAATGAAATACGTACAATCCAGAAAAATACACTGAAAACTCCGGAGGCACAATCTCTGTGAGTGCCCCGTACTGCAAACACAGAAAGTCACGAAAGCAGAACACACACACACACAAACACACGCACGCACACACACACTCACACACAAAGTAAGTATGTACCTCTCATATTTATTACGAACAACAGAAGAGACAAGGAGTAATCCAGCTGCTCACTGATTAGACTTAAAACATTTCTAATAAATTTGTCAAGTTCTTGTTTTCCTGCCTAGTAAGACGAGAGCAAGTGACTACCATAATCTCACTGTAAACATTTGGTAACTGGTGGATTTATGGATTTGATTTAACCTGATTTTTTAATGATTTCTTAAAATGACAGTCATCATCGTCATGTGCCATACTAGTTGGAGTAGGCGATCACGTCCTTCCACAACTTTCTATCCACAGTGCATCGTTATCAATTATGTTGTTGGCTGTTTTCCATGCCATGTCACCAAGCTATCTACTAACTTTTCACTTTGTCGTCCGCGATCTCTCTTTCTCTGTATTTTGTCAGCTGTAACAAGTAATCAAACCTTCCACTTCTCATCATTGACCCGAACAAAATTTCGGTTGTTTCTTTCTGATGTTTTATTGTAGCTCCCTTTTTGTGTTCGCCTTTTTGAGAACTTCTTCGTCTCGTCTTTTTAGCTGTCCATGGAACTCTCAACACTTTTCTGAGAAATCTCATCTATGTGGCATTTAGACGACTTTTCATTTCTTAGTCTACTGTTTATGATTCGCTTCAACAGGTCAGAATTTGCTCTATATAGCACCAAAAGAAATGATAAACATAATTTTAAAAAAGAAAGCACCAAGAAAGGTGTCAGTCTGAATAGTAAGAAAACAGAAGCAATGGTCATATCGAAGAAAATATAACCACCATGCAACATAAAAATAAACGAATTTAATCTGAAAGAAGCACAGAGCGTCAAATACATGGGTACATTAATAGCTATATCAGACGGAAGATGTACAACAGAAAAAACAATCTGGACAGCTCAGGTCAAAAATGCATTTCAGAAAATGAAAAATGTCTTGAGCAACAAGTCAATGTCAATATAAGTGAGAAAGATAGTTTATCGGTGCTACATACAGCTAAAATAACACTGCCTCCCTCTAAAACTTACCTGACAATTTCTAGCAATATGTCAATTTTTGTTACACCTATATACCATATACTAGTGTCCATAATATGAAAAATGATGTGTCTACTTCAATGCGTGACCGACCTGCTGTCGACACCAACTGATGCGTCATCTACTTCCATTTCAACCCCATCTCCGACTACACGAGCCACGTTTGACATCACAATTAATTACACCAATTTATAAAGACATTTTTGGAACCCCCAAAGAAAAAGACAAAGTGGAAGACCAACATATTCTTGAAGAAGACAGAGGGAAGGAGAGATGAAGATGGTGGGAAAGACATGGATTTATCTTAAAAGAATGGCAAGAAACAGAACGGTTTGGAAAGTGTTTCTTGAAGACCTATGCTCCACATGGAGCTGTAAAATAGTAGTAGAAAAGAAGAAAAGGAAGAAATTAAAATGGAAAAAAAAGAATGTGTGGCCGAATCGATAACATGTCAGGCTACAAACCAAGAGAACGTGGATTCGAATCCATGCAGAGTCAAAGTTGTTTTTCTATAGGTTGAAATTTAAATTACCGCGCGATGACTGCACTGGACAGGCGGTCTTAATCTCCGGTCATATAAGTTGCCCCCCACACCCCACCCAAGGGACCCCAGTAATGGAACAATGCCGTAGAGATAGAAAGATAGTACAATAATTTAAAATTTAAAAAAAACTGTGCCGTTATACATTTCCATGGATTTGCGCAATATTTGTTTCTACCAGACTAAAACGGTAGCAATGAAGCTGGTATGTCCGTTCAAAAAGATAATGGAGAGGAAAGTGAAATGTGTACGTGTGAAAGTGATTGTCATGCACCAGTAATAATTATACCTACACTGATTAACATGCAAACGAGAACAAAACCAAATGATAAAAAAATAAAAAGCATGATGAGTTCATATTAAAAACTAAAACAGTCTTTCCGGTATATATTTCTATTTTACAGCTTTACCAAGAGACTAAATGTTTATAAGTTAAAAAAAAAAGTGGTTTCATAGCAACTGTCCTTGGGCATGAAGTGTTGGCGACTTCATTGTACTAAGCCCTAGCTTTCATGGCATGGAGCGACGCGTTTCCTTCCTCGTTGTCTGTTCGCCACAGAGAATATCGCGTACCCATTTAGAGAGAGGAGAACCCCGGTAACTTTTTCATCGGAAACAATTGTTGCCTCCATCAGCATTTGAACCTGGAACCTTTACGTCGGTAAACGAGTGCACTAACCAGAACGCCGCTTGGCTCCCAGGACTGTAGGACTTGGGAAGAAAAACCGCATGTTCAATGTTGCTAGCACGGAATATTAAGTCAGAGTTTTTGTTTGTTTTTTAATTTCACTCCGATGAAAAAAATATATATTGTCCACCGTGATGCCTTAAAGTGAGTCAAATGTGAACTGTTCATCGAGCAGTCTCTCAAGAGAGGATCATTAAAGTGATTGGCTTGTATTTGCTTACTTAGTGCTGCCACTTACGGGTTACTATTCACAAGAAAAAAACAATTTAAAAAAACGAAAGCGCCTGTACTGAAGGAGATATCATTCTTTGTTTAAAGGGAGCCCAATTTGGCGCCACAACTTCTGTCGCGTGCCGACAGCACCTGTTCGACCCATTGACTCTAGCCCAGTTGGGAGTTCACAGGTAAGAGAGCTGGAGTACCGCTAGGTGACATACCGTCTCAGACGACTCGCGGCGCAACAGGCTGCTACGAGGCAAAGCAAACCGGCGCGGACTTCCGCTTCAGGTCGTTAGCAACAACATATCAGTTACCATATCTTCCAACCTTGGTGACAAGGGTAGATAACTACATTACACCAACACAATGACAGTTGGCGCCAAGTTCATAAACGATTATATAAAAATAGTTTTAAAATGAGTATGTGCTTAATCCCTTCCCTGACGTATTAGAATATTAGGTAAGACAAAGGACTACACGTTTTTATTTCAGGTGATTGGGGAGGGTGGGAAGGATGAAGTCATCACCGACAGGTGCATCTTGGAAAGGGTCCTAGCAAGTACGATGACTCACACACAGTGGCGTATCCGGAAGGGGATGGTTAATGAGCGCCACAAGCGTTGCAAGTAAAAAGGGCATTCAGAGATAATATCGATAATCTAATGTCATATGATCTATCTATCTTTCGTTCGCCTGAAGTATTGTCGATATCTGCAATGCCGTTTCCTGTTGTAACTAAGATATTTGAATAATACTGATAATGTCTGGAAAACAATAATCAATTTACTGCAAGGTTGTGCAATTGGTCAACATGTTATGAACGTGTGCATAGTTCTCTCCTACATACACACATATATATAAAAAAAATTTTTAAAAGCATACATAAGCATATGTTTTCGGATCACATACTCTCCTTTTGTACTCTTCCAACTCAGCCATCTAGGATTCTCAAAGCCTGAGAAGTCAGCCTTTGGTCGCACCCAATTCCGAATGTTCTTTTTTTGGTTTTAGTTCACCGATCCTGGCGCTATCAACAGCAAGTCGCTGGCAGTTTCCAGCTCTGCTGCGGCGAGGCGCTTCTTTGCCTTCATTCCTAATGTAAGAGATGATTTATGTTATCAATCCACATGTAAAATGTGGTATCTGTTTTGCTAAATTATGTACGGTAATACTAGTAATAATTATGTAAGGTAATATACAAGACAGCACAGATGTTCCAACGCTGCGGCATAGAAACTGGTTGCACTAGAACATAGACAATACAAACAATGGATAGAAAATACTAAAATCCCACTAAAAACGTCGACCGTTCCTGCAACGATCCAAAATAACATGGGCTAAATTATCTTGCCGTCTTGCCTATAAAAACTAAAATTTAAAGCCCTTCTTTGACAAACGAATTATAATTCACTTTCTGTATACGTTCAAGAAAAGCACCGGTATTAGCATTCTTGAGACAAGCCAAAACAACGTGCAAAGGTGATCTTGTCGCGTGGTTTTAGCATTCTTGAGACAAGCCAAAACAACGTGCAAAGGTGATCTTGTCGCGTGGTTTTAGCATTCTTGAGACAAGCCAAAACAACGTGCAAAGGTGATCTTGTCGCGTGGTTTTAGCATTCTTGAGACAAGCCAAAACAACGTGCAAAGGTGATCTTGTCGCGTGGTTTTAGCATTCTTGAGACAAGCCAAAACAACGTGCAAAGGTGATCTTGTCGCGTGGTTTTAGCATTCTTGAGACAAGCCAAAACAACGTGCAAAGGTGATCTTGTCGCGTGGTTTTAGCATTCTTGAGACAAGCCAAAACAACGTGCAAAGGTGATCTTGTCGCGTGGTTTTAGCATTCTTGAGACAAGCCAAAACAACGTGCAAAGGTGATCTTGTCGCGTGGTTTTAGCATTCTTGAGACAAGCCAAAACAACGTGCAAAGGTGATCTTGTCGCGTGGTTTTAGCATTCTTGAGACAAGCCAAAACAACGTGCAAAGGTGATCTTGTCGCGTTGTTTTAGCATTCTTGAGACAAGCCAAAACAACGTACAAAGGTGATCTTGTCGCGTGGTTTTCTCACTGGGAGAAACGTCCATCTTTTACAACAAATCATTTCAGGGAAAAAAAAGTATGTTCACACAATTCAAAAAAAAAAAAATACAAATAATCAACAACAGAAAAAGAACAATAGACAGCCCGAAGCAGGATCGAACTCGTACTTTCACAACCAACATTTTTTTTTTTTTACACAGACTCATTCATAATTCAACAAATTATCACAACAGAAGAAAAACCTCAGTGGTTAGTGTGCTCGCTTCTTGAACAGAAGGGCCCATGTTCGATTCCCAGAAGTGGCTGCTTATTTTTTTCGGCCCACAAGGCTCCAGTGTTCACCTAGCCTCTAAAAATGGGTACCAGATATTTTTATTTTTATAGGCGGCATGGCGTGAAACTGACCACATCACCCAAAAAATGTGTCGCTGTCATGTGGGAAAAAAAAATATGGCCATTAACACCATATTCCCCATCCGCCTCATTGCCTGGACGCAATAAAAATTCAAACAAGACAGATGCGATTATTGAAGCATTTTAAAAGAGACAATAGTCTACTAAAAGTAATATTGGAAGGGAAAATACAAGGTAAAAGAAGCTGACTAACGTGGACGAGTAACGTCAAAAGATGGACAAGTCACCCTGTGACAACCTGCACTATCAAAGCAAGAGACAGAGCGGAATGGCGGTCCTAGGTAGCCAGCCTTCGATGCGGAGACGGCACTCAATGATAATGATGAATGGAAATGTAACGCAGGTCTCGGCACTGCGCAGTGCCACGAGAGACAAGCACTCGATGAAGGTATATAGTGAATCTTGTATCCAAAGAGACGGGCACGCCACTGCATGTCCCAGTAAGGCTGGATTACCATTCTCTTCCTTGCTGGAAACTCTAGAAGCCACAGGTCAAGGTTTATCTGACGGCGTGTGCCGGTAGGAGGTAGGCCAGAGAGGGCCCTTCTGTACTGGCGGATTTAGGACACGCGTGCAAAATGGGAAGATTAAACCACACCCGAGGCACGTGTCGGTCCTTTTTTTTAAATTGTCACAGAGAAGAGAGAGAATTAAGGAGATATATGAGGAGTTAAATAAATGGGGGAGAAAAAGAGGGTGAATAAAAGAGGATCTATTGAGTGAATAATAAAGGGTATGATGATTGAGCGACTGAGATGGTGTATGAGAAAGCGTGGGAGAGTTATGTAGTGGGAGAGTGCATGTGTGAGGGAACATGAAATTACATCTTTAAACTGGAATAAGAGCGAGATGTAATGGGATGCAAATGAAGACTGATATAGAATGGGTCGCAGGAAGGAAGAATTGGTGGATTAGTGAGAGACGCAATCATAGCATGAATGAAAATAAAATAAAAGAAAAGTGAAGGAAAACTAAAGAGAAATGGGGGGGGGGGGGGGGTTGGTGATGAAGAGAAAGTATATGCAAGATGTCAAACGTCTGTGGTAGTAAATGTGGTGTGGGCAAGATCTGAACAGCTGATATAGAATACAGGAGGGATTGAGCAAGAAGAATATTGTGAAAAAAGTAAGGGAAGATAACAATTAAAGTGAGTGAGAAATGTGGGAATCTTCATCATCATCATTGAGTGCCGTCTCCGCAACGAAGGTTGGCTACCATGGAGCGCCATTTTGCTCTATCTCTTGCTTTGATGGTGCAGGTTGTCATCGGTTGATTTGTCCATCTTTTGATGTTACTCGTCCATGTTAATCTTGGTCTGCCTCTGCCTCTTTTACCTTGTATTTTCCCCTCCAGGATCACTTTCAGTAGGCTGTTGTGTCTTTTAACATGGCCTAAGAATCGTATTTGTCTTGTTCTAATTGTGTTCAGAAGTTCTCTTTTCATTTTTAGTTGTTTTAAGACTTTGTCATTTGTTTTCTTTTCCTTCCATCCAATTCTACCTATTCTTCTATATATCCACATTTCAAAGGCTTCAATTCTCTGTTCTGTTTTCTTGTCTAATGTCCATGTTTCAGCACCATATAGGAATATTGAGAAGATGTAACATTTTGCTATTCTTAGTTTTAGCTCTGGTGTTATTTGTTTTGATGTTAGTATGTCCTTCATGACATTAAAATTACTTTTTGCCATTCCTATTCTTTTGTTTATTTCAGTTGTACATTTTCCATCACTGGTTATAGTATGTCCAAGGTAGTTATAGTTCTGAACTGTCTCAAGGTCTATTCCTTCAATTTTGATATCCACTTGTGGGATTTGGTATTTTCTTTGTTTATGATCATAGTTTTAGTCTTTTTGATATTCATATCTAGTCCATATTTTTTGCTTGTCGTGTTTATTTCATTAAGTAATTGTTGTAGGTCTTTAGGATTTTCTGCTAGTAGTACAGTATCGTCAGCATATCTTAGGTTATTGATTATCTTTCCATTAATTTCTAGGCCTGGCATCTCTATGATGTTTTTAAAGATTTGCTCAGTGTATAGATTGAACAAGCTTGGTGATAGGATGCATCCTTGTCTTACTCCTCTTTTTATATCAATGGGTTTAGAGAACTCTTTGTTATATTTTATTATTGCTGTTTGCTCCCAGTATAGATTGCATATTAGTCGTATATCCATGTCATCTAGATGTATCTCTTTTAGGCATTCTATAAGTTGTTTGTGGTGTACTCTATCAAAAGCTTTGGTGTAGTCTATGAAGCAGGCATATATTGGTTTGTTTACTTCTGTGTATTTTTCGATTAATGTTCTCATGCAGAATATGGCTTCTTTTGTCCCGCTATTTTTCCTAAATCCAAATTGCTGCTCATCTAATTCAGTATTGATTTTATTCTGAATCCTTCCTTGTATAACTTTTAGCAAGATTTTTGTAACATGGCTCATTAGGCTTATTGTTCTAAAGTCACTGCATTCAACTGCACCATTCTTTTTAGGCAATGCAATGAAAGTTGATGTTTTTAGTTCATTTGGTATGTATCCTGTGTGGTATATGTCGTTGCATATGTCTGTAATCACTTCAATGCCAAAATCTTCAAGTGCCTGTATCATCTCTATCTGTATGCTTTCAGGTCCTGCTGCTTTTCCCCTTTTCATTGTTTTTATAGCTTTTTCCACCTCAGATTTTAAGATTTTATAGCCTGATGTACATTTTATAACTGGTTTCTTGTCCCTTTGATCATGAAATAGTTCTGTTATATATTCCTGCCATCTATCTATGATATCCTTATTGTCTGTTAGCATTTTTCCTTTTTTGTCTGCAATGCATCCACCTTCTGTGGCTTTTTTATTTTTATTAGTCATTCTCTTTATTTCTGTGTGCATTCCTCTTAGGTCTTGTTTGCTTTCCATAGTTTCTATTTCTCTACATTTTTGGCTGAGCCAGTCTTCTTTTGCTTTTTTGCACATTTTGCGTATCTCATTATCTATTTTATTGTATTGGGCAGTGTTCTTCGCTTGTCTCCTTTCTTCCATTTTTTCTAAGATGGTGTTAGTTATCCATTTTGTTTTTTGTTCTTTTCTCTTTTGGGTAAGGTGTCGCAGGCTTTTTGTATGCTTTTCTTTATGCATTGCCATTTGGTTGTTACTTTTTCATCAGGATTTTCTCTTCTGTATTGTTCAATTCCTTCCTCTAGCAGCTTTTGGTATGTCTTCTTTACTTGTATAGGTATCTTTAATATCTTTTTGATTTAAAGCTGTTATGTCGAGTGGGTTTGTTGATGAATCAGATTTTTGCTTGTTTCTCTTTAGTTTGATTTTCATTTTAATCATTACAGGATTGTGATCAGAATTAATATCTGCTCCTGGGTAGGTTTTGGCTTTCTTTACGCTGTTACGGAACCTTTCTTTTATCATTATGTAATCTATTTGATTCCTCTTCCTATCTCCAGGGCTTTTCCATGTGTATAGTTTCCTTTTCTCTTGCTCAAAGTAGGTGTTACATATTATCAGCCTGTTTTCTTCACAGAATTGTATTAATCTTTCTCCTCTGTCATTTCTTTTTCCTAAACCATGATTTCCTATAATTGTCTTATATCTACCTTTTCCTACTTTAGCGTTCATGTCACCCATTACAATCAAGATGTCTGAAGATCACTTGCTTCGTAACTTTATTTAGGTCTTCATAGTATGCCTCTATTTGTTCATCTGTGTAGTCTTGAGTAGGTGCATATGTCTGTATTATTGCTATGTCGAATGGTTTTGCTTTCAACTTGAGTAGTATAATCCTATCACTGTATGTCCAGTGGGTACTTATATATTTTTGTAGCTCTCTTTTTATCAGTATTCCTACCCCCTTTGATGTTCTGTTGTGTTTCCTGAGTATATAAATGTATATTTTTCGTCTTCAATGTACCCACATTCCTTCCATCTAGTTTTCTGATATGCCTAAATATCTATATTTATTCGTTCTGCTTCTTGAATTAGATTTTCCAATTTCCCTTGTTGATATAGAGTCCTAACATTCCAAGTACTTATTTTACGATCTTTCCTCCGACATAAGTTCGAATTTCTCCGACTCTCCATGGCTTCCTCTGGACTGGTACGTGATGAGGCTCCAATCTCTTTCACGGTGGTCAGCCATGTTCGTCTTTCGTGTTCTGAACATGCCTCTTGTGTACCACACACTTTGCTGTTTTCGCTTTCTGGGCCGTTGATCATTCTTGATTCCTCCGCCTCCATCCACCGTCACAGACTTTTCACATAAGGGTTGAACATACCCGTTTTTCCGTTGACATTTTTGTCAAACCATGTGCTTGCCTATCGAACCGCGAACACACAACACAAAGAAGAATAAATCATATTCCACTTAAATATCGGCAATCACAGTCCATCCCCACGTTAGAAGTAAAACATACACCAAACGGGAGAATAGCAACACATAATTTCACAACTAGACTGTCGCGTAAATCATTTAAATATATCAGCAAGAGCCGAATTATAAAAATCGACTACACGAAGCCGCCATGACACCGGACAAAACTAAAAAGAAAAAAAAAAGATTTCAAGGAAAAGAGAGAAATAGATGTAATAAAATTAGCTTAAGAGAGTTAGAATAAAAGTGAGAGAAAGAGAGAAAGAGGCGATGTAATCCTAGCACTAAAGTATGTGATTAGAAGAGAGAGAGAGAGAGAGAGAGAGAGAGAAACGTAAAACTAGCATAAAAGAGCGTGAAATCAGAAGCCAGTGAAGTTGTTAGAGAGAGGGAGAGAGATATATAGAGAGAGATAGAGAGAAGAATGAGATTAGTAGAGAGAGTGAGGCGTTGTAAAACCAGTATACGAGAGTGAGATTAGAAGAGATATTATAAACTAAAGATAAAAGTGTGAGATTAGAAGAGAGAGAGAGTCGTTGTAATCCTAACTTATGAGTGTGAGATTCGAAGAGAGACGTTATAAAAATAGTAGAAGAGGGTCAGATTAGAAGAGAGAGAGAGAGAGAGAGAGAGAGAGAGAGAGAGAGAGAGTTGAAAAACTAGCAGCAGAGAGTGGGATTAGAAGAGAAAGAAAGAGAGAGAGAGATGTAAAACTAGCAGCAAAGAGTGAGATTAGAGAAAGAGAGGAAGATGTAAAACTAGCAGCAGAGAGTGAGATTAGAAGAGAGAGAGAGATGTAAAACTAGCAGCAGAGAGTGAGATTAGAAAAGAGAGAGAGAGAGATTAGAAGAGAGAGAGATGTAAAACTAGCAGCAAAGAGTGAGATTAGAGAAAGAGAGGAAGATGTAAAACTAGCAGTAGAGAGTGAGATTAGAAGAGAGAGAGATGTAAAACTAGCAGCAGAGAGTGAGATTAGAAAAGAGAGAGAGAGAGAGATGTAAAACTAGCAGTAGAGAGTGAGATTAGAAGAGAGAGAGATGTAAAACTAGCAGCAGAGAGTGAGATTAGAAGAGAGAGAGAGAGAGATGTAAACTAGCAGCAGAGAGTGAGATTAGAAGAGAGAGAGAGAGAGATGTAAAACTAGCAGCAGAGAGTGAGATTAGAAGAGAGAGAGAGAGAGATGTAAAACTAGCAGCAGAGAGTGAGATTAGAAGAGAGAGAGAGAGAGAGATGTAAAACTAGCAGCAGAGAGTGAGATTAGAAGAGAGAGAGAGAGAGATGTAAAACTAGCAGCAGAGAGTGAGATTAGAAGAGAGAGAGAGAGAGAGATGTAAACTAGCAGCAGAGAGTGAGATTAGAAGAGAGAGAGAGAGAGAGATGTAAAACTAGCAGCAGAGAGTGAGATTAGAAGAGAGAGAGAGAGATGTGAAACTAGCAGTAGAGAGTGTTATTAATATATATATATATATATATATATATATATATATATATATATATATATATATATATATAGGGAGTGTCGGAAAACTTGGACACACACAAAATATTAAAGAAATAATGGATAACAAAATAAAGTACCCAAGGGGTGGATAAATCTACATAAATTAGGATAAAAATAAGAGTCTAATGAGAGTTCTCAGCTCCTGAATCCGCCTCAACTCTTAACTTATCTCACCGTTAGTGTCATTAGTGGCTATATCCGACCATCACATTCGCCAAGGCAGCCATCTACCAGTAATTGACAGTTTTCTTTTTTAATTTCTCACAGCAATTCTCGTAAAATTATCTAGGACTCATTAGTTGACGTACGTTACAAGTAGCCGTATTCACATATGGTTCTCATAAATGAGTTTTCCTCGACATGTATGCCAGCACTGACTTTCACGTCTACTCTAAGACGTTGTCTGATTGTAGCGAAGTGGTTGCGCGCTGACCTCATGACCCTCAAATACTTGAGTTCCCTGATAGACTGACACATATTATCGATCCATAAGTAAAATGAGGTACATGAAACAACGAGGCAGTAAAAGTAATTGAGCGCATAGCGTTGAGTACTAGTTTCACGCTAAATTTTTTTTTTTTAATCGCGACTCGTTCGTTCGCTTTCGTCAGCTTTGACCTCTGACGAAGTCCCACCCACTCAATTTTGTGGGACTGAATTTTGCGTGTAAAGTCTGTTTTATCCCATTACAAGATGCCCCTCGCCATGCAGGCAGATTTACTCCGACTTCAGAGGTACTAATTTTTAGGGAATTAGTAAAACCCAGGTGTCCTCGCCAGGGTACGAACCCGGGCTGTTGCCGTGGTAAGCCAACCGCCTATCGATTGCGCTAACCGGACACCCAAATCGCGACTCAAATTCCGTTGGGGCAAATGGATCTCTCTCTCTCTCTCTCTCTCTCTCTCTCTCCCCCCTCCCCCCTCCTAATCCTACCTTAATAATCATTGGTGATTGTATGGTATATGACATGGAAGGACTAATCCTATTGGAGTTATGTTACAACTCATAGGTCCCGTGTTTGGGTTGGCGGTTGATAGCATAAAAGAACTTCTGAAATCTGAAAATCAAAGCTAGTATACAATCTTCATCCGAACATTGTGCTACAAATATCAGACTTGGGCCCTAGATGCAAGAACAATAAGAAAAATAACCACTACCGAGATGAAATGTGTTAGACGAATGACATGAATCGGCCTGATAGATAAGATCGGAAATGAACAAGTGAGAAGAACAAGCTAGGAATAATTCCCGTCATAGAATAAATAAAGAAACAACAGATACAATGGTTTGGCCAGGTGGTAAAGCAGTATGATAAAAAAAAAACAACAACAACAACACAACGAGCCTTCAATAAACGGTGTGATAACACCAGACCCAAGGGCCGACCACGAAAAAGATCGATTGATGAAATGTTAGAAACACTAGTAAATAAAACAGCAGCAGAGGCCAACAACGAACTGCAAAAGACCGATAATTATAACTTCCCTTAACTGAAAGGCAAATAAAGAAGGAAAGAAGAAGACGAAGAACGATGGTGGGTTGTGTACAGGAGACAAATAATAACAAATGAATATCATCATAGATGGAAACTTGCGAGTTGATAGATCAGCGAATAACTTCAAGGGAAGAGTTATGTTTACCACGCTAGGAAAAAAAGTCACAAATAGAACCACACGCTACAACACACTTCCAGGTGGTTCTCGTGGCAAGGCGATGTGCTAAGGAGAATGGGTTCGATCCTGCTGTGGATAATCTTTTTATTATTATTATTATTAATGATTTTTTTTCCGATTGTTGTAAACATACATCTTCCCCTGAAGTTGTTCGCTAGGTTGTATATGCAATTGACCAGGCAAGACATTTAAAAATCTGAAAAAAGCTGAAATCATTTTACAATTATAACTAATACATTTTTTGGGTAAATTTCACAGAATCTCGACGGTGCTACGATTCTTGTAAACTCTGCTGATATCTTCCAGTGTGATTAATAAAAACAAGAAATGCTGATGGTACTTTCAGAGTACAACGTGAAAATCCTGTACAAAAATACAAGATGAAAGCGGCGAAAATCGCTGGTCGTCCATGTCTGATCAAACAGTGTGGCTTAGTATTGTGGTGTTAAAACACTACATTGACTTATGCCGAGCAGCTACTCGGGTTCCTGGGTCTTCCATGGAAGGACCGGTTCTGTGCTATCATCTATGCTATATATACATGGTTAGTCGAAGGCACCGGTATGACCTCGTATCAAAATCTATAATTGCTCAACCGCCCGTATCTGTGGAATCATCCGAATTAAAACCCATCTCATTGAAGGATCCAAACAAAGAAAGGCAGCTGCAGTCCCCATCATCGCAGCTACAGCACACGCCAAAAGACATAAGGCCAAGCGGCACCGAAAGTGAACGCAACTGAATTGTCCTTCGTCATTCGATATCATCCTTCATCGTAAGCAATCGGAATATCGAAACACAATCCGGATGAAAAAACACAGCTCACGGTGTGCACAGAGCACTAAACTCAGTCTCTCTGCAGCAAGCCGGACTTGGAATTTAAGGAAACTGCAACAAGTAACACTTTTATGACTGAGCCTCGACGGTTCCATCCGCCTATCCGCCATATTGACCGAAAGTCATTGTATGATGGGTTCCGTCTTGTTTTGTGACCCAAGTTGGTCTAAATGCATAGTAAACAGCTGATCGCTGAATAGTATGACGGGTTATATAATCTTAACATGTGACGCGTGGAAGTCCATGAAAAGAGACGCGCGCACTTAACGTCCTATATAGGGCGAATGACGAATAGGTATACTTATTTAGCCATCGAGTGAACGCAAGCAAGCAAACATTATCATGGTAGATCGAAGGAGTCTAGAGTTGGGTATGCCATAACAAGTGATGGAAAATGCAAAACAGAAATAAACAAAAGTAAAAAGAATAGTAAAAGGCATGCAATAACATGACGTATATTTTCACATTAAAGAAAATACCACCAGAACTAAAATCGATAAAAATCAAGTGTTACCCAATACTCCTAGATTGTGCACAAGCTTGGATATTAAATACAAAGAAATCGAGAATAAACAAATGTAAGCCCTTGAAATGTGGAATTATAGAGGAAAGAAAGATTTGGGCGGAAAGAGAATGAAACAAAAAATGAAGTTTTGAAACAGTTTCAAATGAAGAAAACACAAGTTAACCCAATTTGAACACGAACACATTTTTGAAGACATAAAGAGACACAATCATTTACTGAAAATCATTTAGGTATAAATACAAGGCATAACAGGTAGAGGCAGACAAAGACTAAAGCTAACTGACAACATCAATTGATGGACAGGAGAACCTATAACAGCGTGTACTATCAAGGCAAGAGATATAGTGAAATAGCAATGCAATAAAAGAATTCGTAAATAACATAATTCGAAGACAGAAAGTTGTGGTAAGGCATGATCAAATAAGCCAGCAAGCATGGTATTTGATGATGATTTGTATTACCGTACTACAGTGAGTTTCACTGTACATCAAAGCGGACTAAGGTAAAATTAAAATGTAATACACATATATACGTGTACTTTTGTTGAGCACTTTCCTTACATTCAGGTCTTAGTTTCTTATTTGGTTTGTCCATAACATTCTGGTAAATATCTTTAGGCAAGTTGAGTAAAATGATTACACTTGCTCGGGTTAAAAGTGTTCTGTGTGGACCTACCGAAGTTGTTTAGACTGTCAAACGCTTTTCTATTAAAAAAAAAAAAGTCGTTGATGTCTTCGCTTAGTTCTCCATCTTGTGGCAATGACGTAAGTAATCATAACACAACAAAGAAAACTGCATCTCCAGATATGCAGAGAAACACTTGTGCTCAACAATCCACTTGATGACTCGAAGATGCAGTTTTGATTACGACCAAGAAGTGTATTTATTAGTTAGTACAAGTTAATAGTTAGTCGAAGTCCCGGTATCACTGAAAACGAATTAAAATCCATAATTGCTCAACCGCCCGTGCCAGTGGAATCATCCGAATTAACATCTTATCTTATTGAACGATCCAAAAAAGAAAGGCAGCAGCAGTCTCCATCATAGCAGCTACAGCATGCGCCAAAAGACATAAGGCGTAACCGCACCGAAAGTGAACGCAATCAAACTGTCCATGCCGAAAGACGTTGGATATCATGTCCCTCTATAACCTTCAATCTTGTGCTCCGTGCAAAATCTTTATCTTTTTTAAAACTGCCGTCAAGCCATCCAGCATCTTTTCTCTGTCGTTCTTCCTTCACTCATCCGAACTTCTATTTTTTTTTTTATTAATTGCTCTTGGTATTAAAGATAAGTGCAACAATATTAAAACAGGTAAATGAATTTAAATACCTGGGAAAATTGTTAACTTCAGATGGTAGATGTACAACAGAGATGAGATGCAGAAAAGCTCTAGTAAAAGCAGCTTTCCAAAAAAAAAAAAAAAAAGGAGGAAAATACTGTGCAATCCATTTTGACAATGGGAACAAGAAAAAAAGTTCTTAAATGTTATTTACAGCGAGTCTTAACATATGGATGTGAATCATGGACAATAGCACAAAAGACAAGGAAATCACCGGAATCTGTAGAAATGTGGTTTTACAAAAGAATATTGAGAATACCATGGACAACAATGAAGAGTAATGAAAACGTTCCGAAAGAGGCCAAAGAAAAAGGAGGGCTCATTTCCAAAATTAGGAAGAAACAATCATCATTTTTTTTTTGCCAAGTAATGTAAAATGAAACAGCTAGAATATATTGTGACAACTTGGAAAATTGAGGGACGAAGCGATAGTGGGAAGCAAAGAGAACAGACACCAGACAGCTTAAGAGAATGGCTTGGCAGAAAGTTAACAACACAAATGTTTTATAACAGTCGAGATCGAGAGCTGTTGAGTAACATGATCACCTACGCCAGCAGGCATGGTGCTTCATGATGATGATGATTAAATATTGCAACTCACCCCTTCTCCACACATATACATAATTTTAAGCGGGATATAGAGTAATTTATATATTCTCTACGAATCTTTGAATGCTAGCACTCCAACTAAAAGAGCCCATACTGTGACAAAGTAGCGCCACTGACATTCACATGAAACCCTGGGTACCACCTGGTAAGGGCGTTCGCTGGGAAAACATGTCTGCACATAAACGAACACCTGACTGTCCCTAAAACAGGATGAACCTTCATTGAAGGCCACAATTAATATGAAACAGGTGCTTGCAAATTGTTTTCCCCCCTTTCCTTTATCATCCTACCTTTTATTTTAAACAGGAACGGTCGGTGCGTTTTTTTTAATTGTTTCACACGCACACACACACACACACACACACACAGGAGAGAGAAAGAAAACAGTTCAAAAGGTAATCGATTTCACAGGACAGACGTAGTGTGGAGAGAGAGAAAAAAAAATCTGATTGACATTAGAGAGAAGCCTGATGTTAAGTTGATCATAACAGGAAGCAGTCTCCGACAACGTGATGGGATCAAGGGACCAAGACCAAAACAGCAAGGAGCTTATTGTCAAGTCCTGCCATTGTTCTCTGAGACCACGTGAAGAATTTTCCACTACGGGTTTGTTTTTGCTACACATCATCACAAGCTTCATTGACAAAACTGTCTGATCCGATGCCACTGGACGTTTTCTTGTGCTTTAGTGGCGGCTGGGAACCGATGATCGATTAGAAAACCAGAAACTTAGACAGGAAGTTCTATTGTTTTAATAATAATAATAATAATAAAATCCTGAAAACAGGAGGGGATAATGTGGAAATGTCAAAGGAGATTGGCTGAGTGTCAGCGTTCAAAGGACATATCTTGATTTGAATGGACAGTTAAGTAACTGTTACGCCAATGGCGTGATTTTATTCTAATAGATTTTGCTTTTTTTTTTCCCCACTCATACTTCAAGTATTGTTTTGTGCTTTGGGAAGATAGAGAGAAAAAAAAACAGTGCTCTGTTTAGTGAAAATTAAAATACATTTATCTGAGTCGGGTAGCAGCAGCAATTAGTAGCAGTAGCAGTTAGTAACAGAAGCAGTTAGTAGCAGTAGCAGTTCAGCAGTAGTAGTGGTTGTAGTAGTAGTAGACTCCGTCAGTCATAGTTTATTATGGATTTTACTATGTCCCTAGAAATTTTTTTTCTTCCACTGTTTATTCTCTTTTTCTATTAATCTGTCTGCTTCGTGCTTGAGTTAGAGCTTTAGAGTGTGTTTCCAAAGATTGCAGTCTGCAGCTATTTCTTCCCAGGCTGTAGGGTTTTGTTCAGGATTTTCATGTCACATTTACACACGTTTATAGATCGGAGTTTTGGGCGCCCACTAGTTATTTTCTCATATGCTAGTTGTCCATAAAGTATATCTTTTGGTATGCGGCAATCTTGCATACGGCGTAAGTGGCCAAACTAGTGTAACCTACGTTGTTTGAGCAGTGTGTTTGGGAGGTCTGTGTGAGTGAGGACCTCCATGATTGTCACTTTGTCCTTCCTGGTGACACCAAGAATACGGCGCTGACATTGCATACGAGAAGCATTTAGCCTTCTCTCCTGCTTTGTATAAGTCGTCCATGATTCGCTGCCCTAGAGAAGGATACTAATGATACAGGCGTTGTAAAGTGCGGTCGGGAAATAGTGGCGCGCTTATTAAGAAAAGTTGACGGACACAGACAATGAATGCGTTTGATTGTCTTTTACTCTATAACGAGAATGTGCCATTAGCTAGCTAACTAGGCAGGTGATCGAGATTCACAGACGATCTCAGTATAAATGGAAGTGCTGACTGAGTTAGGGAAGGAACAGTGAGGAAGAGCAATGGTTCAGTCACCTTGAAATGCTGAGGTTTTAACAGAGTAATATTTTAAACTTCACACTTTAAATCATATGGTGTAAAATGCTGAGGTTTTAACAGAGTAATATTTTAAACTTCACACTTTAACATCATATGGTGTAAAATGCTGAGGTTTTAACAGTTTAATATTTTAAACTTCACACTTTAACATCATATGGTGTAAAATGCTGAGGTTTTAACAGAGTGATATTTTAAACTTCACACTTTAACATCATATGGTGTAAAATGCTGAGGTTTTAACAGAGTGATATTTTAAACTTCACTCTTTAACATCATATGGTGTAAAATGTTGAGGTTTTAACAGAGTGATATTTTAAACTTCACTCTTTAACATCATATGGTGTAAAATGTTGAGGTTTAACAAAGTGATATTTTAAACTTCTCTCAACATCGTGAAAATGCTGAGGTTTCATCATCATCAAGTACCGGGCCTGCTGGTGTAGGTGATCATGTCTCTCCACAACTTTCGATCTCGACAGCTATTTATCATTTCTGTTCTTGACATTCTGCCAAATAATTATCTTAAGCTGTCTGGTATCTTTTTCTCTTTGCTTCCCTCTATCTCTACGTCCCTCAATTTTCCCAGTTGTTACAATATATTCAAGCTTTTCTCTTCTCATTACATGGCCAAAAAATGATGATTGTTTCTTCCTAATATTGGAAATTAGCTCTCTTTTTGCTTTGGCCTCTTTCAGGACGTTTTCATTATTCTTCTTAGCTGTCCATGGTATATGCAACATTCTTCTGTAAAACCACATTTCTACAGACTCCAGTGATTTCCTTGTCTGTTGTCCTATTGTCCATGATTCACATCCAGATGTTAAGACTGGCTCTACATAACATTTAAAACTCTTTTCTTGTTTCTATTGTAAAAATGAATTGCATAGTATCTTCCCCATTTTTTTAAAGCTGCTTTTGCCTGAGCCATTATGCATCTCACCTCTGTTGTACACCTATCGTTTGAGTTTAACAAAGTTCCCAAATATTTAAATTCATTTACCTGTTTTAATATTGTTCTACTTGTATTTATTTTGCACTGAGGTGAAGTCTTTTTCTTTGTTGTTACCATTACTTCCGTAACTGCGGAGGTTTAACAAAGTGATATTTTAAATTTCACTCAACATCATATCGTGTAAAATGCTGAGCATAGGAAATTGAACGTTAAAAAAAAAAGAAGAAAAAATGTATGGGGGCTCACCTTATATTGAACGCTGTGGGCACGTACGAGTATTGTGCCTGCGAACTCTTTTCTACCTCAAAGACTTACATCACATTTTCTAATAACAGACACGCCGCAGTCGACCCAGTTGTTAAAATAACATTGAGCCTGAAAATTAGCGGAAGGTACCATCAACCAGAAAGAACATGTTTATTTTTTTAAGCTTTTTGCTGTGAACTTGGCCAATCCAACATGAAATCATTGTTTTAATTTACCACAAATTGTTTTCACTACGTTTTGTTCGTTGTTCGCGTCCGCCAGCTTTATATCTCCAGCGAAGTCCCGAATGGAGTTTTGCTTCAATATTACTCCTTCCTATTTTTCAGATTGGCAGCCGTGTGCTAAGATGTCCCCGCCATACAGGCAGATGTTCTCCTACTAAAGAGGTACGATCATATTTTTGTCGTCGAGAGTTTTAACGTTTTGGGTCATTTTTTGGTCTACTCTTTTCGATTCCAAATGCCAAGGAATCTTTTAACGTGCGCAGAATGCACACAGTACCTCCTTTTTTTTCGCCGTTTTCCGAGAGGGCTAGACACTCGGATCTCACTATCCAGAGACCACAGAAGAGTAAAGCCACGGATTTTATTTATTTTTTTTTCTTTCTTTTTTCACCGGCCATAGTGGGATCGAACCTGGGACCTTCTTGTCTAGAGGCCGACGTCTTATGTCTAGGCCACTCAGCGCCTCCCCTCCCCCACCCCTGGTTTTTACTACATACAAGCGTGTAGAGTCTTCTTAATATTACTCTTTTTGTTCCCAATTCTGAGCACAGTTTTAGATACCATCTTAAACATTTCCAAAAAAAGCATTGTTAAGTGTAAGGCTAATGACACCGTGCAGCATGACGACATCTTATTGTGACAGCTTCCACGAAGACACATAATATGAAATAAGATACACATGAATAAAAATACTGTGGATCTAACTAGACTATTACATTAACGAGGATAACTGTATAAGAATCCAGCAAGCGACAGAGAATCATCTTAGGACTGTGAATATACATAAACTAAACGTGAATGGCCAGGCGTTTAGACTAAGAAATTACATGGGGACCACAAGACATTTACTAATAAAAAAAAGTAAGTTAAGTACCCCCGTCACGCCATGTGGCGTATAGGGAATATGGTGTTAGTGACCATAATTTTTACAGACCTTCCGGCACATGATTTTTGGGTGATGTGGCCGGTATTACGCCCGTGCCGCTTAACTTTCCCAGAAAAATTTCGGCACCCACTTAAAGCTTGGTGAACCTATCTGGTAGTGAGATCCGATGTCTAGCCCTATCTGGGTAGTGAGATCCGATGTCTGTCTCTATGGGTAGTGAGATTCGACGTCTATCTGGGTAGTGAGATCCGATGTCTAGCCCTCTCTAGGTGAGATCTGATGTCTAGCCATTTCTGGGTATCGATATCGAGTGAGATCGATGTCATCCCTTCTGGGTAGTGAGATCAATGTCTAGGGTAGTGAGATCCGATGTCTAGCCCTCTCTGGGTAGTGAAATGTCTAGCCCTCTCTGTGTAGTGAGATCCGATGTCATCCCTCTCTGGGTAGTGAGATCAATGTCTAGCCCTCTCTGTATAGTGAGATCAATGTCTAGCCTCTCTGGGTAGTGAGATCCAATGTCTAGCCCTCTCTGGGTAGTGAGATCAATGTCTAGCCCTCTCTGTGTAGTGAGATCCAATGTCTAGCCTCTCTGTGTAGTGAGATCAATGTCTAGATGAGATCCGATGTCTAGCCCTCTCTGTGTAGTGAGATCCAATGTCTAGCCCTCTCTGGTAGTGAGATCCAATGTCTAGAGTGAGATCCAATGTCTAGCCCTCTCGTGTAGTGATCCAATGTCTAGCCCTCTCTGTGTAGTGAGATCCAATGTCTAGCCCTCTCTGGGTAGTGAGATCAATGTCTAGCCCTCTCTGTGTAGTGAGATCCAATGTCTAGCCCTCTTGGGTATGAGATCCAATGTCTAGCCCTCTCTGGGTAGTGAGATCAATGTCTAGCCCTCTCTGGGTAGTGAGATCCAATGTCTAGCCCTCTCTGTGTAGTGAGATCCAATGTCTAGCCCTCTCTGTGTAGTGAGATCCAATGTCTAGCCCTCTCTGCTAGATCCGATGTCTAGCCCTCTCTGTGTAGTGAGATCCAATAGCCCTCTCTAGTGATCCTCTCTGGGTAGTGAGATCAATCTAGCCCTCTCTGGGTAGTGAGATCCAATGTCTATCCCTCTCTGGGTAGTGAGATCAATGTCTAGCCCTCTCTGGGTAGTGAGATCGAGCCCTCTCTGGGTAGTGAGATCCAATGTCTAGCCCTCTCTGGGTAGTGAGATCCAATGTCTAGCCCTCTCTGTGTAGTGAGATCAATGTCTAGCCCTCTCTGGGCAGTGAGATCCGATGTCTAGCCCTCTCTGTGTAGTGAGATCCAATGTCTAGCCCTCTCTGTAGTGAGATCCGATGTCTAGCCCTCTCTGGGTAGTGAGATCAATGTCTAGCCCTCTCTGTAGTGAGATCCAATGTCTAGCCCTCTCTGGGTAGTGAGATCAATGTCTAGCCCTCTCTGGGTAGTGAGATCATGTCTAGCCCTCTCTGGGTAGTGAGATCCAATGTCTAGCCCTCTCTGGGTAGTGAGATCCGATGTCTAGCCCTCTCGGATAACTGAAAAGAACAGGTCATAAGTGCATTCTGCGAACGGTAAAGAATCCTTGGCTGTCGAAAAGAATAGACCAAATAGAGTCATGGCGCTCGTCAGCAACAGACCTTCAGCTGTCAGCGAATCATAACTGTTGATTTGCATCGGGATCGATGAACCAGAACTATTCAAATCCGACTCCACCACTTCGAGGTGCCCTAGACATAGATTAACAAGTCTAGTCTGGCCAATTGAGTAGGAATAGAGAGGGAAAGCAATCCGGTACTAAAAAATGCAGTACTGAAGTAGGAAGTATTGGGTCGAAAGGCACAGACTTCACATTTCTACTGCAAAACCACAAAATACATACAAATTACACATGCCCACTTAACGTCCACTTAAGGGCGATAACGAAGAGACCTATTCCTTCAGTCATCGGGTGAGCTCAATCAAACAAGTAGACCAAAATAACCGCTGCAGTTGCAACATTTTGTGCAATTAATAACCCACCCATGTCGACGACGGATGTTTCGGGCCGAAAGTTGACATCCAAGCCCACATAATTGGGTGACGGCAGAAAAAGAAGGTATCTAGTGCAGTGTGTGATCATCTCATTCAAGATGATATGTGTATTTGCCACTTTAATTGGATTAATATTAGTCTCAATTTTGCTATTCACTTGAAACTACTCTTCTTCTTCTGCTTAGTGTTCACCTCTTGGGCGTGCATGCGTTCTGTCGCTAGTTTACGTCATAGCAGCGATATCTGCCTTTCGGCCCGAAGCATCCGTCTTCAGCATGGATGGGCAAATTTACTTAACAATTTTGCTCGGAGAGCGGCCATTTAGGTCTGCTCTTTTCGACTTTAAACTGCCAAGGGTTCTTTAACGTGTGCAATTGTAACACGGGACCTCCTGTTTGTCGCCGTTCTTCGAGAGGGCTAGATATCGAATTTCACTACCCGGAGACCAGGGGAGGATAAAGCTACAAAGAAATCACGAGTTCGATTTTTTAAAAATTTCCGCCGCCTGTGGTGGGAACCGAACACAGGGCCTTCCTGTTCAGAGGCCGAAGTCTTACCTTAAGACCACCCCCCCCCCCCCCCCCCCCCCAAACATCAAACAAATAAAGAAAAAAAAACTATCTTAATTAAATATTAACAGTCCTTTCTCCCCGCCTACCACCCCAACCATGAAAAGTTTGTTTTGGAGAACATTTTACTCAAATAAAGCAGGGGATCTTTGTGACGAGCCTGGCGTGAGCATCCAGGTTCGTGTACAGGTCAGTCTGCAGGAAACATGTGGTTAGGCGGGTTGAGTGAAGACAGTGACTGCGGCAGATGTTTCCGTGCGCAAGGGTATGTATAATCTCCCCCTCATTCTCCGAACGGGTCGAACAACAAGTTCCTTAAGTCTGAGAGCATGACTGTTTCCTTAATATATAGATCTACCTACTACCGCGTCTATAATATAAATACGATTATCTCACACTCTACTACTCGAGATTCATTGCGAAATTCTCACTTTTATATTTCGCAATTTTCTCGTAATAATTCTATCAAATTGATTGCAACATTCTTCTATATAAATTGTCCTCCAACTACTGCAAGAATTTCTTATTCTAACTACTCTAAACAACAGAGGTTGATGTTGTTATTCTTTCACTTTATTTCACAATGTTTCCATGTTTCTCCTGCTTTCACGATCGCGATCTCGTATTTTTTTAATTCTTACAACATAAATCAGACTGCCCAGCTGAAAGAATTGTTCCAACTATAAGACAAACGCTAAGACGCACCATGTGGAATCACGACGTTCATGCTTACCATTATCATTATCATTGAGTGCCGTTTCAGCAAGAAAGATTGGCTATTCCGCTCTGTCTCTTGCTTTGATAGTGCAGGTTGTCTTAAGTATCTATATCTTGTTCATCTTTTGATGTTACTCGTCCATTTTTGTCTTAGTCTGCCTCTTTTACGTTGCATTTACCCATCCACCTTTACTTTCAGCAGACTGTTATGTCTTTTAACATTCCCAAAAAATCTCCATCGTCTTGTTTCAATCGTGTTCAGTACTCTTCTCTTTTGATTTTTAGTTGTTAACATTTCATCGTTTGTTTATTTTCTTCATCCAATTCTTCATATTCTTATACAAATCGACATATCAAAGGCTTCAATTTTCTGTTCCGTTTTCTTGTCTAATGTCCATTTTTCAGCACCATACAGGAATGTTGAGGAGATATAACATTTTATATACTTAGTTTTAGCCCGGGTATTACTTGTTTTGATTTTACTATATTTTTCATGGCATTACAATTCGTTTTTGCCATTCCTCTTCTTTTGTTTATTTCAGTTGTACATTTTCCATCCCTGGTTATAGTATGTCCAAGGTAGTTGTAGCTCTGAACTGCCTCCAGGTCTATTCCTTCCACTTCCATATCCACTTGTGGGTTTTGAGTATTATCTTCGACGTCCTTGCTGCAAACATTAAAGATGACCCATTTATCGACTGTCCTTGACCGACAACACGTGTCCAACTCGGCCAAGAGACCTTCTGTGCATGCTCACGTGAGTGTGACCTTGAAGCTTGGGACGTGCAATCTGTCACTCAGAACAAACAGATTTAAAGAAGAAAGAGAAAGATCCCTGATTCTCGCCTAATGCCGCTACCCTTTTCATCCCGTCCATTCTCTCACACCTGAACGAGCTATTCATAACCCGCCCTTTTTCTCTCTCTGTCTCTACCTTCCAGCAGACAAAGAACGACTGGCGAAGGAGCGGTTGAAGAATGGACAAATAAGAGGAGGCAAAGAAGAGCAATCTAAAGTTGAGTTACCACAAAATCCTCAGAATGTGTATGAGTGTAATGGGAAGGGCTCGCAATTAAAATAAGAACCAATGAAAATTACATTCATAGACAGACTGTACTTGCGTCGCATGAGAATATTTTCACTAAAGAGGCAATTTTGACCAACCTAAATGAAGATATTGTTGAGAGAAAAATCAGCCACAAAATGTATGATAACTCATGCTGGATATCTACCCAAGAATGACAGGAAGGAAGGAAGAAAGGAAGGAAGGAAACTATGTTGAAAAAAGATGAACAGGAGTATGATGGTTAAGAATCAGCGTAAAGGGATGAAAACAAAGTGAGTTGACAAAAATCAGAAAGGAATGGCGAAGGCGAAGATAAGTCAAGACGACCGAATAAATGAGAGAAATAGATGTAATTATATAAATTATGGAGGCAGGGTGCCAGACACCAACGGAGCTGGAAATACTGTCATCGAGTCTTAGCTGATGACTCGTGCCAGGATTGGTGAACCAGAGCCATCCAGACCTTACTCCACCTAACAGCTGAGGATAACGGTGGATCGCTATAATGACAGACTAATCCCTTTAGTCTGACCAAGTGAATAGAGATCGATCTAATAACAGACTAATCCCTTTAGTCTGACCAAGTGAGTAGAGATCGATCTAATAACAGACTAATCCCTTTAGTCTGACCAAGTGAGTAGAGATCGATCTAATAACAGACTAATCCCTTTAGTCTGACCAAGTGAGTAGATATCGATCTAATAACAGACTAATCCCTTTAGTCTGACCAAGTGAGTAGAGATCGATCTAATAACAGACTAATCCCTTTAGTCTGACCAAGTGAATAGAGATCGATCTAATAACAGACTAATCCCTCTAGTCTGACCAAGTGAGTAGAGATCCATCTAATAACAGACTAATTCCTCTAGTGTGACCAAGTGAGTAGAGATCGCTCTAATAACAGACTAATTACTCTCTGTAATAATCTCAGACACTTAGTGTACTTAAGAGGACTATTCATTCCTTTAGTAGTCACTATCCATTCCTTTAGTAGTCACTATCCATTCCTTTAGTAGTCACTATACATTCCTTTAGTAGTCACTATCCATTCCTTTAGTAGTCACTATACAATTCTTTAGTAGTCACTATACATTCCTTTAGTAGTCACTATCCATTCCTTTAGTAGTCACTATCCATTCCTTAGTAGTCACTATCCATTCCTTTAGTAGTCACTATACATTCCTTTAGTAGTCACTATCCATTCCTTTAGTAGTCACTATACAATTCTTTAGTAGTCACTATACATTCCTTTAGTAGTCACTATCCATTCCTTTAGTAGTCACTATCCATTCCTTTAGTAGTCACTATACATTCCTTTAGTAGTCACTATCCATTCCTTTAGTAGTCACTATACATTCCTTTAGTAGTCACTATACATTCCTTTAGTAGTCACTATCCATTCCTTTAGTAGTCACTATACATTCCTTTAGTAGTCACTATACATTCCTTTAGTAGTCACTATCCATTCCTTTAGTAGTCACTATACATTCCTTTAGTAGTCACTATACATTCCTTTAGTAGTCACTATACATTCCTTTAGTAGTCACTATCCATTCCTTTAGTAGTCACTATACATTCCTTTAGTAGTCACTATACATTCCTTTAGTAGTCACTATACATTCCTTTAGTAGTCACTATACATTCCTTTAGTAGTCACTATACATTCCTTTAGTAGTCACTATACATTCCTTTAGTAGTCACTATACATTCCTTTAGTAGTCACTATCCATTCCTTTAGTAGTCACTATCCATTCCTTTAGTAGTCACTATCCATTCCTTTAGTAGTCACTATACAATTCTTTAGGGAGCCGCGAAAGTTCAGTGTTTTGTGAACTGGACTACACAGGACAAGAGATCAGGTTCGATCCTGACCGAGGGCTGCCAGGTTCACACAGCCTTAATTGGGTACCGGATTTGTTTACAGGAAAGTAAAGTGGCACGGGTGTAGTACCGACCACATTATCCCAAAAGGTATGTAAAAATTATGGTCACTAACACCATATTCCCTATACGCCACTTGGCGTGACGGGGCTCTTTACTTTATTTTTTTATCCATTCCTTTTTATAGTCACTATCCATTCCTTTAGTATGCACCACCCACTCCTTTAGTAATCACTATCCATTCATTTGGTAAACACTAACTATTCCTTTAGTAACCACTATCGATTCCTTTAGTAATCACTATCGATTCCTTTAGCAATCACTATCCATTCCTTCAGTAATCACTATCCATTCCTTTAGCAAACACTATCCGTTCCTTCAGTAATCACTATTCATTCCTTTAGCAATCACTATCCATTCCTTTAGCAAACACTATCCATTCCTTTAGCAAACACTATCCGTTCCTTCAGTAATCACTATCCATTCCTTTAGCAATCACTATCCATTCCTTTAGCAAACACTATCCATTCCTTTAGCAAACACTATCCGTTCCTTCAGTAATCACTATCCATTCCTTTAGCAATCACTATCCATTCCTTTAGCAATCACTATCAATTCCTTTAGCAAACACTATCCGTTCCTTCAGTAATCACTATCCATTCCTTTAGCAATCACTATCCATTCCTTCAGTAATCACTATCCATTCCTTTAGTAATCACTATCGATTCCTATCAAGGCCATCGTTGGAATTGTTTGACGCCAAGTATTTACATGTTACAACTCATTAATATGGACTGCTCTGCCAAGTCAATCGCAGTTTTGACTTTAGAAATTGTGCATCATCTTTTCGTGCGTTGTTGGCTGCATCTATTAGAGTATTTGGGATTGTATGGGCGCAGCCATTGGTGTGTGTGCTACGTCATCACAATGGCCGATTGTATATCCCTAAAACGGCCGTACGCTTATAGTGAAAGGCAGAATGGAGTTTCGAATATGACTTTGCAGCACCGGGGTAACTCCTAGAGGTTCATGTTAGGAAGGATTCATAATTTCACAAATTCACATTGCAGGGAGATTTTACAGTCTGTTGTTTGATGTGCGACGGAGATAGTCCGATGATTAATTGTGTTTTATATGTTCGGATTTGGAGTCAGGGTGATGTCCTAGCATCATCAAGCGCTATACATTTTTTTCTTAAAAAAATGACGATCATCATTCTCAGGAGTACGTGAACTTCCGGTCAATATGGTGGATATGCATAGGAACCATTAAAGGCTATGTCTGAAAAGTGTTCCTTGTTGCAGTTTCCTCATATTCCAAGTCAGGCTTGTTGCAGGAGCTACAGAGTTAGGTGCTCTGTGCACACTGCGAGCTGTGCGTTTCGTCTGTTTTGATCGTGTTTCGATATTCCGATAATTTTAATTCGTTTGCAGTGATACCGAGGCCTTCCATAACCATAACTATCAATTCCTTTAGTAATCACTATCCATTTCCTTAGTAGTCACTATCCACTCCTTTAGTAATCACTATCCATTCCTTTAGTAGACACTATCCTTTCCTTTAGTAGTCACTATCCATTCCTTTAGTAGTCACTGTCGATTCTTTAGTAGTCAGTATCCATTCCTTTAGTAGTCATCAGGTGAAACCCAGAAGTAGTAAGAAAGATATAAGTTATAACTGAGATACAAGAAAGTAATACATTTTGTCTTTAAACAGAGGGCAGAGGGATATAGCTTTAATGAACACAATATCCTGACATTAAAAGAATAGGAATGACACAAAGTAATTTTAATTTCATGAAAAATATACTAACATCAAAACAAATAATACCAATACTAAAACTAAGAATAGCAAAATGTTATATCTTCGCAACATTCATGTGTGGTGCAGAAACATGGGCATTAGACAAGAAAACAGAACAGATAGTTGAAGCCTTTCAAATGTGGATTTATAAAAGAATATGAACAATTGGATGGAAAGAAAAGAATACAAACATTGAAGTCTTAAAACAACTAACAATGAAAAGAGAACTACTAAACACAATTAGAACAAGACAAAGCGATTTTTGGGGCATCTTAAAAGACATAGCAGTCTACTAAAGTAACCTTGGAAGGTAAAATATACGGTAAAAGGACGTTATAAGAAGGTAAAATATAAGGTAAGGAAACATGGGCGAGTAATATCAAAAGATAGACAAGTCACCCTATGACAACCTGCACTATCAAAGCAAGAGACAAAGCGGAATGGCACTCTATGGTAGCCAACCTTCGATGCGGAGACAGCACTCGATGATGATGATGATGTAGACGTGGCAAGATTGTAATGAATTTATTGTTAACGATTTGTTCCTTCCATATTCATTGGTGCACCACTACTAAACGGGATGAGGAGTAGCATCCTGTGAGAATAATCACAAACTAGTGTTTGGTAACACATGTTTGGCGACTCTGGGTGGATGCAAACAGATATAAGGGAGAGAGTACTTCTAGTCACCGTCACAGTCTGGTAGTCGACTTGCTGTCCTGTAGGTAACGTCCGATACTTCAGCTTCAAGATCCCGCTTGAGGTACAGCAGAAATAGCCTCAAGATGCAACAAAGCTTGTCAAATCATTGGACGGCTATCACCACCATTGTCCAACAAGAAATAGACTCAAGATGCAACAAAGCTTGTCAAATCATTGGACGGCTATCACCACTATTGTCCAACAAGAAATAGACTCAAGATGCAACAAAGCTTGTCAAATCATTGGACGGCTATCACCACTATTGTCCAACAAGAAATAGACTCAAGATGCAACAAAGCTTGTCAAATCATTGGACGGCTATCACCACCATTGTCCAACAAGAAATAGACTCAAGATGCAACAAAGCTTGTCAAATCATTGGACGGCTATCACCACCATTGTCCAACAAGAAATAGACTCAAGATGCAACAAAGCTTGTCAAATCATTGGACGGCTATCACCACTATTGTCCAACAAGAAATAGACTCAAGATGCAACAAAGCTTGTCAAATCATTGGACGGCTATCACCACCATTGTCCATCAAGTAAATAACTCTAGAGGCAAAACGGGCACTCTACAATTCAATTTCCATCCCAACGTTGTGCTACTAATGCCTGTCCTGGACTCTAGATGCAAGAACAATAAGAAAAACAACCTCTACCGAGATGAGATCAGAAATGAAGAATTAAGAAAAGGCTAGGAATAATTTCCGCTATAGAATACACAAAGAAACAACAACTAAAATGGTTTGACCACGTAGCAAATTAGAAAGATCAAATCACAACACAACGAGCCTTCAATAAACGTTGTGAGAACACCAGAAACGTTGGCTAGCCACACAAAAAATGGATTGACCGAATATTAGAAACACTAGGAAACATAACAGCAGCAGAGGAAAAACAGAAGAGTAAAAGACCGCAAATGATAACTCTCCTCGACGCTGAAGGATGCATAAGGTAAAAAGAGAAGAAGCATGATGTCAAGTTCATTCACATACAGTTGATCTCCCTTGTTTAGATGCAGATTAGGCTGGGATATGTCAAATAGGAAGTCGGCGCCACGTTTCTCTAATTTTGTCCTCATGGTCGTAACATCGTCTGAGCCTCGTTAGCGTTCAAAGTGGCGCTGAATGTGCGACATCACTAGCACAGCACAGTCAGTAAAGAAAACAAATAACACTCAAAGCGATGGTGTGCTGCCTCCGTAAAGAAAGCTGGCTAACATGGTGCACCATTCTACTGTTTCGTGGCTCCATGGTGAGCTCTCTAGCTGATTCCACAGTCCAACTCTTGATACTGTTCATGAGAATGTTTTCCCGTCTG
>JAVIAB010000050.1:69713939-69793939 GCA_032433765.1 Megaustenia siamemsis
AAAGAAGTCTGTGTTATAGTACTCTATTCAAAATATATACTTTGTCCAATGTTTGTATCTCCTTGTAGTAACCTATTTAGTTCATTTAAAAAAAAAACTAATAAACAACTGAATTCTGTTGCAGAGAATTCTCCAGAATTGCGACGGAAATGCTTATGTCCATAAGATAAGTAATTAATTCAGTCGTTAAATACTTATGCATTGTCCATGTTTGTGAACCACTAGAATGATTACGGTTAATAATCGAATGACGCATATATGCAACCAATAAATCAATGGAATCATCAGCCTCTTTATTGTCTAATAGGAAGTATTGAGTACCTATTGATTTGTCATGGATGTAAAGTACAAAACATCTAAGAGCTGGAGTTGACAGTCTTTTCTTGGGAGAACATACGATTTAAAATAATACGTTACGACTTGTGTATGAAGGGACATAACTTTTAATTGGACGTACAATGACAATCAAAATGTTTTTTTAATTTAAAAAAATAGGCTGTTCAGGGGATTACAAATGCGGGATTATCAACACATGGTACAAAATACGTGTGTCGATCTTGAAGATAACAAACAAATAATAAAGTTCATTGAAACATAATTGTCAATATTTTAAGAGAAGTAACAAAAATAAGACATAAAAAGAAGAGACAAAATCACCATCTTCAGACTGAGGACCGGTCATGTACCACTGAACAATCACATCAATAGAATACAACAAAACCAAACTCCAGCATGTCCACTCTGTGAACACCCACATGAACCAGTAGAACATCGCCTTCTTGACTGTCAAAAGCTCACTGACATCAGAACAACTCTACTTCCTCAAAGACCTGATATATGGAACACTTTGTACGGAACTACTAGAGGGCTCAGAAATACCTGTAGATATCATTTATATGGCATTGGACTAAAGGGCAAGAGTTCTCAGACTGCTGGAACCATAACAACAAAGATAAGAGGGTAAAAGAACATTCTAAAAGATCAACAATGGGAGTTATCTTAAGGTTACACAATGATTGCTAAAGAATTAATGGCACGGTAGCCGATAAAACAAGAATCCAGAGCCTACATACATTATGAAGCGTGTAGGTTTTGTTGGAGTGATCTACAGAGATGACGGAGAACATCTACTTATCAAATAAACGCCATCTGCTAGAAGCAGCACCTATGAAGTGACACCGAATACAAGGCGTGTAAGATAAATTAAACATGGAAAAAATAATTATCTATAAATTGTAATTTTTTAAAGGCGATAATTTAAGAGTTTAGGTACCTGAATTATTTCTGCTAAACGAGAAATCTCCCATGATCGATCCCATGTTTATGAATGTATCAACTGCTTCTAGTTGTTGTGCATTTTATTTGATTTTTATTCAACAAAGTTGATTTTGATCGGTTTTTGATAACCTTAACCTGGCTGAACCCAGTGGTTTTCTAATGACAGATTAAAGAACGAAGGAAGAATAGTGCAAGGAGACGTTATTCCGAACAGAAATTATTTGGGATTTAAACTCGTAAATTACCTTTAAAAATGAAGCTTTACAGAGTAAAACAGTTAATGTTCCATCTACGCCTTTAGAGAATTACGCGTATGGGGGAATATGGTGTTAGTCGCCAAATTGTTCAATGACCACCTCACATTTTTGGTCGAATACAGAAAAAAACATGACTAAATAACACATGTACACGACTATATTATACATACATGATTATACGTATGTACGACTATCCCCCTTACTGTTTATTACATACATGGACTATATATTCTGCTAGCCAACCCATCAGAGACAGAGGAGATCAACGAGTTTTTATTTGCAGACGATCAGGCACTAATACATGAAACAATAGAAGACATACAAGAACACTTAAACAAACTCAACAGCTCAGGGACAAAATACAACATGAAAATCAACATCAACAAAACAGAAGTCATGAATGTCGCCAAAAATAAACAGAACATCAACATAACTATAGAAGGCAGACAACTAAAACAAGTAGAGGAATTCAAATACCTAGGAAGTCTAATGACAAACGATAATTCTCAAACAGCAGAGATAGAATCAAGATGCAACAAAGCCTGTCTAATCATCGGACAGTTATCACCACTATTGTCCAACAAGGAAATAACTCTGGAGGCAAAACGAGCACTATACAATACAATCTTCATCCCAACGTTGTGCTGCCAATGCCAGACCTGGACCCTAGATGCAAGAACAATAAGAAAAATAACCTCTACAGAGATGAAATGCGTTAGACGAATGACAGGAAACAGTCTGAGAGATAAGATCAGAAATGAAGAACTGAGAAGAAAGCTAGGAATATCCCCCGCCATAGAATATATAAGGAAACAACATATAAAATGGTTTGGCCACGTGACAAGGCAGAAAGAACAAAACACAACACAAAAAGCCTTCAGCAAACGTGAAAACACCAGACCCAAGGGTCGAGCACGAAAAAGATGGGTCGATGGAATATTAGAAGCCCCAGGAAACATAACAGCAGCAGAGGCGAACAGAAGAGCAAAAGACCGCAAATTATATCTCCCCTCGACGCTGAAAGGCAGATGAGGAAGGAAAGAAGAAGAAAAAGATTATATGTATACATATTGCTTGCCAATGAATCAAGCATGAAATAAATGATCAATTTAAAAAGATTTGGGAAAACCCTAAAGTAATTACGTCAACAATAATTAATTATTAATCTACAATGAACGAGATTCAAGGGGGAAAAAAACAGAAACGTCACGAATATGAGCATGACTGTAAGGTTAAGACGGAGGAGGAAAAGACAGAATGAAACTGACCCGCTACAAGAAAGTAGAAAAGATTATCCTTTTAAGAGCAGGGATCACCATTTGTCTTCCTCGAGACACCTTGTTCGTTAAGTTCGACAGATGTCGTGTCTGACCTTGATCCAGAAAAGTTGGACAATGGACTGGTGGTGTGACACAGATTTCACCGTCGGCTGGTCACTTGTGAATGAACTTCGGACCGGGTGGGAAAGGACCCGTCCGAGTGCACCGGGATAATCTGGCCAATCGGCTACCAGGCTTGGCAACAGGAGTTCGCCATTCACTTAATCAGCAATCAAAGATACAGACACAACCGGCGAATCTGTGCGGTCTAGACGTTACAGTACGTCGCGACTAAGTGAGCAGTGAGCAGGATACTGACTCGAGATCGGTAAAGAGACTATATAATACCCAACTTTTGGCTTTGTTTCTGTCTTGTATTGACTTGCCTTGTTATAGCCGTCTTGGCTATTGTTTTCTCGTCGGATTCTCCGCTATTTTATTCACACCTCTTGTAGGACGATATAGCAAGCCCTTGATAGATAACTCTGGTTTGATTAACACATATGTGGAATTTATCATTTCCTTAATCCGACTTTTGGGGAGACTTCATTTTACCCCTTTTGTTGTGGTACCTAAACTGTAATGCCTGTGACTGGACGCTATTTGTTAGCAGACGGGTTATGTGCCCAGAGTAGTCTAGACTCTAGACCATTGCATGTGTCCCACCCTCGTCCATTCCCACCACTCTAGAAATAACTTAAAATGAAAGTTAATTTCAATATTTTATTCTGATATCGTCTTCAATATTGCCCTGCCATTTCACATTCAATATTTGATTGTGTCATCTAACTTCAGTAAATGAAGTCGATTTCATCTTTTGCTGTTAATGTTCATGTTTAACACTGATAGCACATTTGATCTTTTGCCGTTAATGTTCATGTTTAACACTGATAGCACATTTGATCTTTTGCTGTTAATACTCATGTTTAACACTGATAGCACATTTGATCTTTTGCCGTTAATGTTCATGTTTAACGCTGACAGCACATTTGATCTTTTGTCGTTGATGTTCATGTTTAACACTGATAGCACACTTTATCATAAAGATTACTATATAACCATCTTTGTCCATAAAACATTACTTTGAAAAAATATACATACACATATACATATATGAAAAATAGCAATGAAAACATACAAAAAGATTTAAACACTAAAAAGAGCTGGCTTATAAACTATTCTACAGAGGAAATTAAAATCCTATGACCACGTAAAAAGACAACGGATTGGAATGAACAATAATGAAATGTATAATTCATGAGCAGACCGAAAATAAGTTGTTTTTAAGAACAAGAAGACCTTAAACATGACAACAGAGGAAGTAGGTGATGTGACAAGATATAGAGATTCTTACTGACGGGTTGTGGTGAATGCAACGTTCTGCAAAAGGCATGCGACCTGATGATGATGATGATTATGATGATGATTATTATTATGATAATGATGATAAATCATGATGATCATGATGTAACAAAGTTTTGGCAAATCGGACAACTATCACCATTTCTGTCCAAGAAGGAATTAACTCTAGAGGCAAAACGGGCACTCTACGACACAATCTTCATTCCAATGTTGTGCTACCAATATCAGACTGACCCTCGATGCAAAAACAATAAGTAATATAACCACTACCGACATGAAATGTGTTAGACGAATGACAGGAAACAGCCTGTGAAATAATATCAGAAGTAAAGAACTGAGAAAAAAGCTATGAATAATTTACTCCATATAATATGTAAAGAAACAACAGATAAAATGGGTTGGCCTCGTGATAAGACAGAAAAACATAACACGAAACTTTAATAAACATTGTGAGACCACTAGATTCAAAGGTCGACCACGAAAAAGATGGATACTAATAAAGTGCAAAAGAAGAGCCCACTATGTCTCCCCTCGACGCTGAAAGACAAACGAGAAAGGAAAGAAGAGGAAGATATTATATACTTAATGCAAAACTGTTTAACAATTTATTAAATTGTTATATTATGTTATATTGTGTTGTGCTATGTTGTGTTGTGTTGTGTTACGTTACGTTACGTTACGATCATCATCACTACTCCGGACACAGTTGTAGGTCCTTCAATCTTCCTCTTAGAAACGCTGAGAACTTTCAACGAGAACACTGATTCACGTGCAAGAACTAGTTTACACAACCTTGATCCAATAAAACAGTAAGGATGCGTTACTGGTCAGCTCTCAATGCATGAGACCTAACTTAAGAGCAACATCATCTACTGAATTATACCGCTGACAAGTGTCAGATCTGATAGGTTAGAAGAGACCGCCAGAGGTGGCTCACGCCAAGGTCTTCATTGAAGAAAATAACACAATAACAAACGGACATACATGACCATGACTAAAGAAAAATAACATCGGATAATGCTAATCAAGTTGTTCAACATATCCATCTACTAAAGGAGAACAAATCCGAGACATATTAACGGTGCGAGTGGACACTATGATGTACATAGAGGAAGAACCATAACCCACCCACATTTTATTTCTCCCCAATTTCCATAAACAGAAGGCAACTAAAGTTTTTTTTCCCGAGTTACCTCACAATTGTATCTTTGTGTATTACCCCACAATTGTACCTTGGTGTGTTACCCCAAATTTGTATCTTTGTGCATTACCCCACAATTGTATCTTGGTGTTTTGCCCAACAATTGTATCTTGGTGTGTTACCTCACAATTGTATCTTGGTGTGTTACCCCACAATTGTATCTTGGTGTATTACCTCACAACTGTATCTTGGTGTGTTACCCCAAATTTGTATCTTGGAGTGTTACCCCAAATTTGTATCTTGGTGTGTTACCCCAAATTTGTATCTTGGTGTATTACCCCAAATGTGTATCTTGGAGTGTTACCTCACAATTGTATCTTGGTGTATTACCCCAAATTTGTATCTTGGAGTGTTACCTCACAATTGTATCTTGGTTTGTTACCTCACAAATGTATCTTGGTATATTACCACACAATTGTATCTTGGAGTGTTACCCCACAATTGTATTATGGCAGCATGTTGTTTAATCTCAAAGAGATATTGTGCATTCTATCTGCGACCCATCACCTTCCATGGAAAAAAAACCAGAAGCTAAAAGAGAAACCCCGGAAAACTCCCAGCTAGTTCAACGTTTTTCAGTTTTGTGAGCAAGAGCAGTTGGTGGGTAGAAAGAAGTCAGCGCCCTATTGCTGCTGTAGCTGAAAACGTCACGTTCGTAACGATGTTTTTGGGCTCTCTTTTATCTCTCAGGCTTACTTCTATTGTTGGCGACGTAGGACCACCGACGCCGTTCGACGTGCCCGGAGCATGCAGTGCTGGGTAGATAAGTGTGATAGCTCGAGTTGTCTCTGCTTTGGGAATCATAGAAGGAAGAGGTACGTGTTAGCACTCAGAAAAAATGACAAATAAACAACAACAGAAAAAACAAAACAAAGAACAATATATGGTCCGAAGCAGGATCGAACCCGTACTCCATGGCACTGCGCCTTGCCACGAGAAGCCGAACGCTTTGTACACTGCCACTCAGCTAATTAAAAAATTAGCTATTGTGAGCAGTGTCTTACACGAAGGTGTTCTCATGACTATAGCATAGGGTTACGATCACCGATCGGAAATAAATTGTATTTCTGTCGGACCATATATTGTTCTTTGTTTTTTTTTTCTGTTGTTGTTTATTTGTCATTTTTTTCTGAGTGCTAACACTCTTCCTTCTATGATTCCCTATTATCGCCTCGGAAGTTTCCCTATATAATATTTATTTATTATTATTTATCTCCTTGTCTCTGCTTTCTTAGGTGCTCATTTCAATAGTAATACGCGCCAGTACAAAACCACGAGGAGTACGGTAAAGTACATTATGGAAGGGACAGGTATAGCGTACTTCACCTCCGGGCACTATTCACTTGAGAAGTCCGTGATAATTTTATGAATATGGAGTATAAGATAAGCATAGTACTTTTGGTGGACGAGCATTTATATTTTTTGTTTGCGTACTTATTAATCTTTTACTAAAAAATAGGTTCTAGTCAACCACCACAAGTAACTAGCACGCACAGTGGCTACAATCTGAGAATCCATCAACACCAAAGGGATAAACAAAATAAGAATGATGTCATGTCTCTGTCAGAATGCAAGATCGTTGTCACAGAAAAGTATCGCATGAACACATTCTAAGAAAAGAAATTGATTCAACACGATCTCAAGAAAGTCACCAAAATTAAAACCACGTACTTGTGTAAGAGGTACAGAATCATTCCAAAAAACGACAGAAAGGGAGACATAGGCAGGGGTGGTGGTAAAATTACTAGCTCCGAATTCAATATTCAGCTGGGAGCTCCAGGTCTCCACAAATAATCAGGAAGACTTTGCTGGGGAGAACATCACGGTTCGTGATAATAAGGGTGATACAAGAATGTATAGATACATAATGTTATGGTTGTGGATGTACGTTGATGATTGACCCCCACGTGACAAATCGACGTTGCCGCCCAATACAGGCATCAACGCAAATAACAAAAACACAGAAACAGATACAACCTACGGAGTAAGCTACATTCTGAACCAATTGTAAAACCAGAACTAAACATAAATACAATATAACATACACATAATGTTTCATGTTTATATTTACATTAGTCTTGTAATTAATTCGCAATGCACTTGTTTCTCTTGTATTTTTCAGATTAAGTGCATGTGGTTTTATTTTTAATTTCCTCAGAAACTTGTATTAGGCAGTAATGTCGAGTTATCTTGTTATGTCTATCATCCATGTAAACCACACTATTACTTATTTATCTTTTATTATCCTTATCGTCAACTTTACAGAATCTCCGTACTTTTGTGACCATTCCCTGGATCACAAGAGATCAGGATTTATAATAAAAGTTGACCCGTGAAAGAATAGACCTTCTATTAGTTTAAATTGGATAGCGTGTTAGGGAATCTCTCAAATATGGATTAATAATAGGTAACAAACATTAAAGACACAGCTACAACATAAAACTGTGTGGTGGTAACCATGAAGTCCACACAAGCAATTGATGACACGTCTTAAAACGCTATCACGGCACAGAATAAGGCCAGTAATGGGACGCGGCATCACAGTCTGAGCTACAGAAATACAATAAAAATGCCACAAAGAAAATGTCTTCAAGAACCAAGAAGTCCTATAATAAAAGAAGCACTTAAGTTAACGCAGAAAAATAAAAAGGAAAATATGACTGGGCTAGTACAGTCAACGCAGAACAGATGAACAAGTAGAATCCAACACACTGAGACCCACTCAAGGAACAAAATAGACTTCGAGCTACCATACAAAGAGCCCGTCTGAGCTGTAAATCAGGAAATCGTGCTGTACTGGAATCTAGAGATTTATTCTTTCAAATGTCTCTTCACACTAGGCCTATCTTGCAGCCCCGTTCGAGAGCTTGGGTACTCCAAAGGTAAAAGTAGTTGGTTAACTGGAGTGTTAATACCAGCAAAATCTCTTCATCTGAAGCTCGTTGCAAAGGAGCCAAGAAAAAGGACTTTGGATAGCTCGAATCGGTTAAGTGTAAAGGAACAACCCAACGACGAGTGGTCTGCACCAATCTTTGTGGGGGACCCCAAGGTGAGGGGAAAAAGAATAGAGCCACTGTTATCTGCTACGTATGTCGTAAGAGGTGACTAAGGAGGTTTGGAATTGGTGCATGTGCAGTCGATGTGCACGGAGTGACCTTGTTATAGTCCGTTCACATTCGTTTGCCTAGACATTAATTTATTTTTTTCAAAAACTTATTGTTCATTTGCATTGATCTTTTGAAGTTAAGTTTAGAATACTAATGTCGCTATAAAAATATTTTTTTATCAAAGAAATGTGATCCAGTTTCAAAGATGCCTTATTTAACCTATATTAAAAAAAAGTTAATCGATATTATAAACACCGGCGGGATTATGTAGATGCTTACATCTCACAGCTGATTCTTTAACATATAGGCATGACCTTCACGGCTGAATGCGCACCGTCCTAAAATAGTTATGTTTCCACTATAAATTTTTATAAAGAAATGTTACATATGAAATTTCCCGTTTAGCACAAAATGACATTTTAGCCGAAACCGGAAATTATGTGACGTCAAAATCACGGCCGTAGACTCGAGTTCGAGTCATAATTCAGAGGCAAATCTCAATATTTACAGAAAGGAGGCGGCACTATCCATATTATTTTCTGCAAGTCTATGTGAGAATGAATATAAAGGCAAAATATTTTACTGAGCATAACATTGCTATAAAGATTTATCAATACTTCTGCAGAGAGCGTAAAAAGGGACATCTTTATTGTTCTTTATCAAACCCTGAGAAGAGAACAATGCATATTTTAGGTTTGTGTAAACGTTCATTTGATCGAATAGTTAAAGGAAGCGGATATTTATTGCCAACAAATGCAAGAAAGCAAGGAAGGAAAGAAACGTTAGACAGTTTTGATTAGGACCTAGTAAAAAGAGAAATCTGTCGAATGTTTGATATAAACGAAGAAGTGACACTTAAAAGTTGAAGCTTTGGCTGAAAACTAACAACGACATTGAAATATCAAAAACTTCATTATGGAAAATATTAAGAAGTGCAGGCTTCACCTTTAGAAAGTATGTTGGTGGAAAAAACATTATTTGTGAGAAGCCACATCTAGTAGCTCTTAGAAGCAAGTATTTACGTGAAGTGAAGGAAATGCGCGAAAATGATTATGATATTGTTTATTTAGATGAAACTTGGATCAACGCTCATCATACACATGAAAAGGAATGGCAGTTAGCAGATGGAAGTATTAAAAGATCAGTACCAAGCAGTAAAGGGCAACGTTTGATAGTTGCACATGCAGGTAGCAGACATAATGGGTTGTTGCAGAATGCTCATCTCGTTTTCATTTCAAAATCCATAGACAATAGAGACTACCACTCCGAAATGAATGGGCACATATTTAAAGACTGGATCGAGAAAAGTATCCTTCCAATATTAGATCGACCTTCTTGTCTGATAATGGACAATGCTTCATACCATAACGTAGTTAACGTAGAAGATAGAATCCCAACATCATCAAGTACAAAAGATGCAATCAAAACGTGGCTCATAAAAGAACACATACAAGTTAACGACAGCTACTTGAAACCCGAATTGCTTAGCCTTGTAAAACAGACACAACGTACAAAGATATTTAAAATAGACAAGTTAATTCAAGAACATGGCCATAGATGTTTGAGACTACCTCCATATCATGCACACTTAAATCCTATAGAACTAGTTTGGGCAAAAGTTAAAGGACACGTAGCATATACAAATAAAACTTTCAAATTATGCGATGTTGAGACACTTACAAATCAGGCTCTATCAAATATAAATAAAGACTACTGGGTAAAATGTGAGGATCATGTGTTACGACAAGAAGAGGAATATTGGAAAAAGGATGGTTTGTTGTTTGTTCAGCCGAAAGCAGTAATCGACCTATTTGACTCGTCTGATTCTGAATGATCATTACTCTGATTAAGTCTACAGATAAATAGTTTGATTTGCAAAATTTCCTAGTTGATTTGTTAAACAGTTTATTGTTCAAGACCACCCAAGCAATCAAAAATATGTTATAAGCAAACCAACAACCATTACTTTGAATGGAAGCCTGCTTGAGTCAGTACAGAAGTTCAGCTATCTTGGATCCACTATTACAGCCACACTTTCCTTAGATGAGGAACTAAATGTACGTATTTGAAAGGCAGCGACAACATTTGGGAAACTCACACCAAGAGCATGGAACTATATCAAATTGACTCTACGAACAAAAGTTCTATATATAATTTAAAATTTGTATACTTGCCACCAAGTAAAATTTTATGGACACGCCTATGGGTCATCGTTGCACTAGATTACTGTAAAACATTTTGATTAGGGTCAAAATAATAGTTAAATGGGCAAAGATCAAAGGAATTCGCCGCTTTAAGAAAACCGTTATAGCTAGACATCGAGTAACACATATGTTCTCGTGACATGGGCATTTTAACACCGTATGCCAAAAATCATGTGAAATCATCAAGAACTTTTTGAATTATAAATCATAACATCTCGGCAAACGAATCTGAACGGACTATAACAGAATTTACCGATGCATTTTGGGAAATGACGTTACAGGTGGTGGAACGGATATGGGGAATTCCCAACTGCCATGAAACTGGGTTCCATGGATAGAATAGAATGTTCTTATGTCATGGATTAATTGTGTACTTGCCTACTTATTTGTTCTCTTCTGTGAATTTTTTTAAATTTTTTTATTTTGCGTTCGCCAGCTTTCACACTGGGTGAAATCCCTAGAGATTACGAACTGAATTTTGCGCGTGAATCCGTTTTTCCCTGGCAGCCGTGAACACAGGGCTCCCTCGCCGCTCAGGCAGATAACTCCGTCTTCGCAGGTACTCATAAAAACTCCGTCGATGAGTAATTGACGTTTCAAGCCGGGCCTCGCTGTTGAGACCTGGGGTGGTTGCCGCAGAGAGAAATCACAAATATAAATCCTAACGGGTGCAGCCTGGATTTGAACTCACAACCTCTCTGTCTCGAAACCGGCATCTTGCCTCGAGACCAACCAGTCCCCATTTCTGTAAATCGATCTCCGTGGATGTCAAATGGATTCACTAATATGGACATTGAGCTTATAATGTCTCGTGTGAGTTTCCGTGGACAATATAGTATTGGCGACCACCGGTATAATTTTAGGTAATGTGGTCAGCACTACGAAAGGGCGTCTTTCTTTCCCAGAAAAAAACAAAAACATCCCCAGTGTTTATTTATGGCTGCACAAACATTGAAACATGTCTGTTGTGAATTCGACCCCAACCCTTTGTCCTTACAAATCTATCTATCTTGCGCTCGCCTGAAGTATTGTCTATATCTGCAATGTAGTCTCCTATATAATCTTACTTTCTTTTTTTTCTTTTATTTCTTGCAGTGACCCATATGGTTTTGTCTGTAATCTTATATGCAAATGGGTTTTCCTCAGTCTACTGCCCTCACAAAATCAATGCTCTACGGAAGTTTCCACTCCTGTCTCTCTCTAGTGTACACAATAACAAATAGCCAAAAAAGTTACTAGTAAACACAGTCAGTTGAACAAAAATATAGGTACTGGTTTTTAGTAAGGGAGAAAAGGTATAGAGACAAATAATAATGGTTAGTATTATGAAGGGAAACTTCTGAGGAGATAAATCAGCGAATCAATTCAGGGAAAGATAATTTTACAAAAATCGGTGGGAAACAAATTCACAAATAATCATCTAGTAGGTTGTTTAGTTTGCCGTGAGCTCTAGTGTTTGCTTCTCGTGGCAAGGAGTCGTGTCGATGAGTACGTGTTCGATCCTGCTTCGCGCTGTCTATTGTTCTTTGTCTTTTTCTGTTTATTTGTGAACTTTTTTCCGCGTGTTATAAACATACCTCTTCCCCTGAAATGATTCGAATAAAAGGTGTGTGATGATAGAAATCACAAGGTCAACCTCTCCACAAGATGTACCTAAAAATAACCTGAGGCCCTATACATTACGACATCTTTATAGGATACCTTTACATTTATATTTACCTAGTAAACCGATTTATACGGCAGATTGGAGGTAAACAGATGTCAAGGTAATATAAGTCACATCTATTTTGCATAACCTTTGAACACAAACATGTCTATTCCATTGAAATAATTTTACAAGTACGAGCACCGCCTAAATGCGTCAATGAAATGAATTGATGCTCTTTCTATTCATGAAAGATGCCGTATCCCGGTCAATGATCTTAAGTTCATGCTATTCATATTTTGCTGTTTACGTCAAACTCTGCTAGGGTCAAAGTATATGTATGGGTGTCCGATAACTAGGATTACTAATAATAATAATATACGAATGGTGAAAAGACGGAATCATCAACTTCATCATCAGGTACCATCAGGTGATCATTTCTTTCCACATCTCTCGATCGTTAATGCGTGTTATCATTTCAGTAGGTGATCGTTTATTATGCCATTTGGATAAGCTGTTCAATATTTTTTATCTTGATTTTCTTCTGCTCTTTGTTCCATTCATTCTGCATTGTTATAGTATTCTCAATACATTCATTTTGCATGACATGCCCGATAAATGTATATGGTTTCTTCATTATGATTTTGATATTTCTGATTTCTCCAGCTCGTTTAAACATTCTTCATTTCTCTCTTTCTCTCTCTCTCTCTCTCTCTCTCTCTCTCTCTCTCTCTCTCTCTCACTCTCTCTCTCTCTGCGAACAATTCGCAATCAGAGTAGTATTCCAGACTCTCTTATGAAGTCAGCTGTCAGTTTAAGTGATTCGATTGTCCCGTATAGTTTCTCTTCCAGGGAGGTGGGTGTGGACCACGTTTTCCTTCTCATGTCTGAGTACCGGGGGCAATCCTGTAGAACATGTTTTGTTATTCTTCATTGGTAATTTGTGCTATCCGTGGAATTCGTAGCATTCTTTGGAGAGACGAAATAATCATCACACAAATAAACCTCAAGATAATAACAATTGAAAATAAACAACTACCAATGTCCTCAAAGGTACACATACCTTATCAGTGCAGCACCACACGATACAAGCAACAAGTAACACCGAGAAAGAGAAAAAGGAGGAGGAAGAAGACGGAGACTAAGTGTTTGGTAAGATACAATGTGGTACTGATATACAATACAAATTTAATTTGATTCTTTGTGGTAATTTTGTATCCATTTATATGACTACTTTATTTACTATAACATGTTTGTCCCCTTACGATAAATTATTTTTATAATCAAGAAAATACTTTTTCTACACCCACCAATATATGTGTGTGTGTTTTTTTTTAATCCAACAAACTACAAAGGCGTTACCATGTTTCGGTTATTTTCTCTCCTTCCTCATCTGCCTTTCAGCGTCGAGGGGAAATATAATTTGCGTTCTTTTGCTCTTCAGTTCGTCTTTGCTGCTGTTATGTTTCTTAGTGCTTCTAATATTCCGTCAAACCATCTTTTTCGTGGTCGACTCTTGGATCTGGTGTTCTCGCAACGTTTATTGAATGCTCCTTGTGGTGTGTTTTGATCATTCTGCCTTATCACGTGGTCAAACCATTTTATCTGTTGTTTCTTTATATATTCTATGACAGAGGTTATTCCTAGCTTTTTTCTCAGTTATTCATTTCTGATCTTAACACTCAGACTGTTTCCTGTCATTCGTCTAACACATTTCATCTCAGTAGAGGTTATTTTTCATATTGTTCTTGCATCTAGGGTCCAGGACGCATTGACAGCACAACGTTGGGATAAAGTTTGTACTGTAGAGTGCCCGTTTTGCCTCTAGAGTTATTTCCTTGTTGGACAATAGTAGTTATAGCTATCCAATGATTTGACAAGCTTTGTTACATCTTGAGTCTATTCATGCTGTTTGTGAATTGTCATTTGTCACTAGATCTCCCAGGTATTTCAATTTCTCTAGTAGTTTTAGTTTTCTGCCCTCTATAGTTATGTTGATGTTCTGTTTATCTTTTGAGAATTTATGAATTCTGTTTAGTTGATGTTGATTTTCGTGCCATGGCGGTTGACTCTATTTGAGTTTTCTTGTAGGTCTTATATTATCCATGTATTAGTTTATGATCGTCTGCAATTAAAAAAAAAAAAAAAAAACTCGTTGATCTCCTTTGTCTCTGATGGGTTGGGTAACTTGCATATAGAGTCCATGTATGTAATAAACAATGAGGTGGGGGGGATAGTACACACCACTGTCTTACACCTGATCTAACTTTGAAGTGCTATGTTTCGGTTATGACTTGCAGTAAGTGCGCTCCACAGCATGCATGTGATCTAACATGTACAACATATTCAATTGTTACATTTCAGCTATGTACAGAGATAAGAACTCTGACCGACTTTATACATTAGTATGTTATTTCTAACCTAAACTCAGCGCTAAATAATATTCGCTGTAAATGTTTTTCGCGCGTTAAAACCACACTTTTTGCTAATTTCTCAACTTATTGATTCATTCATTGGGTGCCATCTCCACATCGAAGGTTGGGTACCACGGAGCACCATTTTACTTTGTCTCTTGTCTTGATGATGCACATAGTCATATGTTCACCTTTTAATGTTATTAGTTTACTTTAGTCTTTGGTCTCCCTTAGCCTCGTCTGCCTTTACCTCCCCTTCCAAGATGACTTTTATAACAGTATTATGTCTCTCCACATGTCCAAAAAACGCCAATTGTCCTTTTCGAATTCTGTTAAGTATATCTTATTTTTTCATTTTAAGCATATTCATAACTTCCATGTTTTTTTTTATTTCCTTAGCTCTCAATTCGCCATATTTTCACGAAGACCCACATTTGAAAGGCAAATTTCTTACCAAAATAGGAAAAAAAAAACAACAACACAGGGGAAATAACTTAATAAATTATAATAGATAAATATTCTCTAAATTACCTCCCTCAGTTGTCTAACCGTCGCTTTTGGAATCAGAAACATTATTACTGTAACACACAAGTGCGGTCTCTTTCGGGAATAAATAATTGAATGTTACCTAGATAGACTTCAACATTCGGAGATGACGTGTAGAGAGGGACAGAGCATGTGCTCTTTCTCGACACTATTACTTTCTTCACCTCAACAAATTGAGTACAATAAATACCCCCCCCCCCCGCACCGAAAAAAAAATAAAATAAAATAAAATAAAAATATAAATTGGGTCGACTGAAGGGAGTCAGGGTAATAGTGAAAAGGAGCAAACAATAATAAATTAATATTATTATGGAGGGAAACTTCCGAGGCGAGGCGATAGATCAGCGAATCATTTCAAGGGCAGAGGTATGTTTACAACACTCGCGCAAAAAAGTACACAAATAATCAACAGGAAAAAAGAAAGAACAACAGACAGTCCGAAGGGGGAACCGAGCACGTACTCCTCGACACAGCACTTCGCAAAAGAGAAACATGCGATAGAGCACACGACCAACTAAGGAACCTAAAAAGTAGCTATGACTGGCGATATCTTTCACACAAGTGTACTCATGTCTATAGAATAGGCTTGGAACTCAACTCGGGAATAAATTGTAGTATATCTGTATATTCCTATTAAGTCAAGCATCTCAGTGTTAACATCATATGATGTTTTGTGAGGTAAAATGTAGAAGTGCACAGGTCAAAAATATTTTTTTGGTTTCATAACTACCACTGAGAATTAGGAGGAGAATATTGCAGTGTCACATCGAATCAGTGTTGTCTATTGACCGAGAATCATGGACAGTAAATGAGCACATCATCGAGTAGATTTAGTTGAGACGCATTGTGGTTTTTTTTGGGTTGTTTTTTTTAAAGAGGATGTTAAAGTTGACAGTCAAAAATAATTGAGGATGTATTAAAAGAGGTAGTTCTGAAAAGGAAAATTTAATAAACAAATTAGGAAAGATAGTTCACATTTGTAGGACATGTATGGAAATGAGACGGGTTGAAATACGTAATTTCTCTCTGTGTCTGTCTGCCTATCTCTCTCTTTCCCTCTCTTCTTTTCCTTCTTCCTTTTCTTTGTATCGCTTCAGTGTCCATGAAGATATAAGTTCTTGAAAAATATGCATTTGGCCGGAAAAAGTTAAAAATGTGATCAAAGAAGCTAGGCAAAACGTCTGGACATAATTCAGACAAAAGATGAGCAGGAACTTCAAGACAGTCACAGAAGACTTCTACAAAGCAGTAAAAGCAACAAGGGTCAAAAAAGAGAACCAAGGTACCAGTGAACTAATAAATGACAAATGCGGACGGCCAATATCAAATAATCAACACATGCATCAAAGATGGAAAGAATATTTTGAAGACCCGTTGAACATGACACTAACTACCAATAAAACAACAAAAACAATATAAGATTGCACAAATACTGAACCACACATCATCAAAGAGGAAATCGACGATGCAATTAAATATGCACAATAATTAAAGCACTGGGGATACACAACATACCGGTAAAATTAATAGCAGGTGAAACAGGAGTTACATGGTTGCACAGAATATTCAATGCAGCATGCACCAACAGAAAGCACCAGAAGACTGGCAACAGGCAATCATCGTAACAATATGGAAAAAAGAAAGGTAGAACGAGGGACTGCAATCAAAATGAGGTACTCCCTTCTCATCCACGTTGGAATTACAATTAAATGATTCTCAAATGGGGTTCCGAAAACAAAATAGAGGATGCACTGACGCACTATTCACCTTAAAACAATCACAAGTCTCTACATCAACAGCAGCTGCTCAGTCAGAACAGCAGTAAGCTACACAGACCACTTTGAAATTATATTGGGAGTAAGATAGAGGTGCGTAGATCTCCTCTATCTCCTCTACTGATTATTACCTAGATGGACTGCACATGTAAGTTAAGCCAACCCATATGATACAGGAGATTAATAAGCTTCTATTTGCAGACATTCAGGCACTAATACATGGAAAAATAGAACTACAAGAACATTTAAATAGACGTAACAGCACAGACACTCAAAACAAGGGAATCAACAACAACAAAACTTAAGTCAAAACACATATAAGTTATATTACAAAATAGAAATAAAACATCAACATAACGGTGGACGGCAGACAACTAAAACAAGTGGAGGAATTTAAATATCTAAGAAGTCTAGTGACAAACGACAATTCACAAAGAGCAGAAATAAAGTCAAGATGCAACAAAGCTTGGCAAATCATTCGATAACTATTGTCCAACAAGGAAATAACTCTAGAGGCAAAACGGGAACTCTACGATACAATTTTCATTTCAATCTTGTGCTCATCATCATCGAGTGCCTTCTCCGCAACGAATGTTGGCCACCAAGGATCGCCATTCTACTCTGTTTCTTGCTTTGATGGTGCAGGCTGTCATAGATTGACGTGTCCATCTTTTGATGTTACTCGTCCATGTTAGTCTTGGTCTGCCTCTGCGTCTTTTACCTTGTATTTTCCCTTCCAATATTACTTTTATTAGACTGTTGTGTCTTTTAACATGACCAAAAAATTTCATTTGTCTTGCTCTAATTGTGTTTAGTAGTTCTTTCTTAATTTTTAGTTGTGATAAAACTTCCTCGTTTGTTTTCTTTTCTTTCCATCCAATTCTACCTATTCTATAAATCCACATTTCAAAGGCCTCAATTTTCTGTTCTGTTTTCTGGTCTAATGTCCATGTTTCTGCACCATACAGGAATACTGAGAAGATGTAACATTTTGCCATTCTTAGTTTCAGCCCTGCTGATATGCGTTTTGTTGTTATAGTCCGTTCAGAATCGTTTGCCGAGATGTTATGATTTATAATTCAAAAGTTCTTGATGATTTCACATGATTTTTGGCATACGGTGTTAAAATGTCCATGTCACGAGAACATATGTGTTACTCGATGTCTAGCTATAACGGTTTTCTTAAAGCGGCGAATTCCTTTGATCTTTGCCCATGTAACTATTATTTTGACCCTAATCAAAATGTTTTACAGTAATCTAGTGCAACGATGACCCATAGGCGTGTCCATAAAATTTTACTGGGTGGCAAGTATACAAATTTTAAATTATATATAGAACTTTTGTTCGTAGAGTCAATTTGATATAGTTCCATGCTCTTGGTGTGAGTTTCCCAAATGTTGTCGCTGCCTTTCAAATACGTACATTTAGTTCCTCATCTAAGGAAAGTGTGGCTGTAATAGTGGATCCAAGATAGCTGAACTTCTGTACTGACTCAAGCAGGCTTCCATTCAAAGTAATGGTTGTTGGTTTGCTTATAACATATTTTTGATTGCTTGGGTGGTCTTGAACAATAAACTGTTTAACAAATCAACTAGGAAATTTTGCAAATCAAACTATTTATCTGTAGACTTAATCAGAGTAATGATCATTCAGAATCAGACGAGTCAAATAGGTCGATTACTGCTTTCGGCTGAACAAACAACAAACCATCCTTTTTCCAATATTCCTCTTCTTGTCGTAACACATGATCCTCACATTTTACCCAGTAGTCTTTATTTATATTTGATAGAGCCTGATTTGTAAGTGTCTCAACATCGCATAATTTGAAAGTTTTATTTGTATATGCTACGTGTCCTTTAACTTTTGCCCAAACTAGTTCTATAGGATTTAAGTGTGCATGATATGGAGGTAGTCTCAAACATCTATGGCCATGTTCTTGAATTAACTTGTCTATTTTAAATATCTTTGTACGTTGTGTCTGTTTTACAAGGCTAAGCAATTCGGGTTTCAAGTAGCTGTCGTTAACTTGTATGTGTTCTTTTATGAGCCACGTTTTGATTGCATCTTTTGTACTTGATGATGTTGGGATTCTATCTTCTACGTTAACTACGTTATGGTATGAAGCATTGTCCATTATCAGACAAGAAGGTCGATCTAATATTGGAAGGATACTTTTCTCGATCCAGTCTTTAAATATGTGCCCATTCATTTCGGAGTGGTAGTCTCTATTGTCTATGGATTTTGAAATGAAAACGAGATGAGCATTCTGCAACAACCCATTATGTCTGCTACCTGCATGTGCAACTTCAAACGTTGCCCTTTACTGCTTGGTACTGATCTTTTAATACTTCCATCTGCTAACTGCCATTCCTTTTCATTTGTATGATGAGCGTTGATCCAAGTTTCATCTAAATAAACAATATCATAATCATTTTCGCGCATTTCCTTCACTTCACGTGTGGCCGTATTTCTCAATGATTTTGTCAACATGGTACACCTTTTTCTTATTCGTATTCTTCACAAGTTGTAACAATTCGGGTTTTAAATATGTGTCGTCAAATTTGACATTTTCATTCGCAAGCCATGTCCTAATTTGCTCTTTTGTATTTGATGCAGTAGGCACTTTGTCCCATCTTGAATTCCCTAAGGAAGTGCTGATATAGTAAAACAGTAACCTTTTGCATAGTTATAAATTTGCATTTCAAACTCATTGTAATTTAGATATAAATGTTGGTATTTAAAGTCAACAAATTGTCTACTGAGTCTTCACAAAATTAATAAAGATACGCCTTCCCTTCGGTAATTAATGCCCAGGCCGTGGTGCGTCATGTCGTTCAATAACAATTCAGTTTTGTGCACGGGATTTTCCTGAACTTAGTGTTTCTGCAATAGCCAAACTATTTTACGTGAACGACCGCACCAAATTAATGTATATATCCTAAAATGGTGTCAAATTCGAACAGGGTGAATTTAATATAGCCTAAAGAAGAAAACTTTTAAACTAGATCAAATTTCTCAGAGCAAAAAATATTTCTATAACGACATCAATATTATAAGATTACATGCAAAAGTTGAAAGCAAAATAACAAACGGTTATCACGTAAAGCTAATTCAAGTGTGGTTATGAATTTCTGAACGGACTATAGTATATTTTACATGGCATTAGAATTACTTTTTGCCATACCTATTCTTTTGTTTATTTCAATTTTACATTTTCCATCATTGGTTATAGTATGGTATGTCCCAGGTAGTTGTAGATCTGGACTGTCTCCAGATGTATTCCCTCAACTGTGATATTTAATTGTAGGTCTTGAGAATTTTCTTTGTTTATGATCATAGTTTTTGTCTTTTTGATATTCACACCTAGTCCATATTTTTTGCTTGTTATGTTTATCACATTAAGCAATTGTTGTAGGTCTTTAGGATTTTCTGCTAGTAGAACAGTATCATCAGCATATCTTAGGTTATTGATTATCTTTCCATTAATTTGTAGGCCTGGAATGTTGTGCTACAAATGCCAAACCTGCACCATAGAAGGCCAAAAGAAGAGTAAAAGATCATATATTATATCTCCCTTCGACGCTGAAAGGCAAACGAGGATGGAAAGAAGAAGAAATCCGTGATATTTATCTAAAGTAAGTTACGGTACCCATTCTCAGAAGAAATCCGTGATATTTACCTAAAGTAAGTTACGGTACCCATTCTCAGAAGAAATCCGTGATATTTACCTAAAGAAAGTTACGGTACCCATTCTCAGAAGAAATCCGTGATATTTACCTAAAGTAAGTTACGGTACCCATTCTCAGAAGAAATCCGTAATATTTACCTAAAGTAAGTTACGGTACCCATTCTCAGAAGAAATCCGTGATATTTACCTAAAGTAAGTTACGGTACCCATTCTCAGAAGAAATCCGTGATATTTACCTAAAGTAAGTTACGGTACCCATTCTCAGAAGAAATCCGTGATATTTACCTAAAGTAAGTTACGGTACCCATTCTCAGAAGCTATGTAAACCCTGAAGTCGTGTTAGTCTGAAAAAAAAATGACAACTGTTAGAAATTGATCCAGATCGGGCTGCCGAGATTAGAGTGTGTCAGCAAAGGCGCAATCTTTATGGGAAAAAAATGAGGGCACACAAGCAAACATGAGTACTAGTCGATTGACTTGTCTTACATCATGTCGTTCATAGTCCTATGTAGCAACATTATCATCATCATGTGCCATACCGGTTGGCGTAGGCGATCATTTCCTCTCACAATCTCTGTCCATAGTGCATTGCATCAATTCTGTTTTTGAAAGTACCACGACGCCAAACTATCTAGTATTGTCTCTATTTGTTACCCGCGATCTCTCTTTCCCTATAACTTGCCAGCTGTAACCAAGTATTCCAACTTTTCTCTTCTCATGATGTACCCGAAACACGTCGATTGTTTCTTTCTGATATGTTTAGGAGCTCTTTTTTCGTGTTGAGAATTTCCTCGTTAGTCTTTTTTTTTTAACCTGTCCAGGGAACTTTCAACATTCTTCTGATAAATACATCTCTGTGGCGTCTAATCGTCTTTTCACTCGTTTGTCAACTGTCCGTGATTCGCTTTCATAGATCCGAATTAGTTCTACATAACAACAAAACAACAGATCATAATCTTGATCACGGAAGAATATGAAGAACTGGACTGTAGGCTAGTGAGTTAACGTCTTTCTCAGCTGGTGCTTGTGTTCCCAGGAAATAGTCGATCATGCATCGACCGATAGTGAGTTAACGTCTTTCTCAGCTGGTGCTTGTGTTCCCAGGAAATAGTCGATCATGCATTGACCGACAAGCAAAGTTCAAACAAAAGTGCTGACTATTGAACATGTGATTCTAGCGACTTCCTCCTCGTTATTCATTATTTGTGTCAACAAGAGAACCACGCACACAATTGTTTCAGGTCCATGATAACGGTAATATGTAAAACAGTCAACAGAGTAATGTTACAGACGACTTTGACAGAGACAATGACTTGACAGGTGGAACTGGTTGACAGAGAAAAGACAAACTACCTGAGATTAATCATCAGCTTTGGCAGGGATGCAGGGGGTGGTGTGGCCAAATAACAAATACTGAGATAAAACAGCTGTTAACTAACAATGTCAAAGAATTAGATGGCATGTGTGGGCAACGACGCATTTGTAATATGAATGAGAAAGTATGATGGAACTACCCGTTTACAGTGAATAGAAGAATCATTGTCAGCTGAATGGAACGTACACTGAGGGAGGAAAAACAATTACAAGAACATTGACGATGACAATAAAGAATATTTGAGTTGAGATGTCTCAGACCTCATCAATCAGTGTCTTTATTGTACTGGAAGCCAGTGTCTGGGAAGATAGAAAATAGATGACAATAACATAAGTGGACAGCATATGAGGAGGTCTCATGCATACCGCGATTGCTGTCCTGGTCACGCTGTGGTATGCTGCAACAATGGAGCTCAACAGACAGATTCAAGAGTGCATGCAGTGGTGATAGCAGGTGTGGGCACTTGAGACGTACTCGAGTCGCATTAAGACCAATGCTCACGACAGCCGATTAAACAATATCATTAAAAAGCATCGCTAAAACTGTTATGTTGATAATACACGAATGAATATGAAGGTGCATAAACCAGGAGCATGTACAATTAACGGGTCAAAGAAATCAGCAACGAAAATATGTTAATTTTCTACCGAGATATGCTGAAAAAACTTGGGACTGACTACCGTATTAGAGGTCTCTCTCTTCCTCTATCTCTCTCTTCTTTGCCATTTTTCTCTCTGTTTTTCTGTGACTCATTTTAAAAAATCCTTTTAGGTAGAAACTGAAGTCAAAATGTTCTGCCTGGTTCGTATTGAAACGTCGCTGACTAACGAAAAACTGATGCTGACAAATTCACAAACAGCAAAAGCGGACGTTTTAAAAAATAAAATTGGACGAGAAAGTTCAATGAAATACAAATAAAAATAACATCAGTAAAAACATGAATGTTAGTAGACTTGATGATACAAAATCATACATTGTCATAATATATTAGAGATCGTGAAAGTATATAAAGAACTGAAGTACTCGAAGACACTAATACCCACATATGTGACACAACACAGGTTCATACTAATTTCAAAGACAGCTGAAGCAGGAAAGCAAGGCACAGACAGAACACGTTACATATTCTTAATGAATCCAATGAAATCATCATCATCAAATTAATGCTTGCTGGCGTAGGTGATCATGTCTCTCCACAAATTTCGATCCCGACAGTTATTTATCATTTCTTTTGTTGACCTCCTCCAAAGCCATTCTCTAAGCTGCCTGGTATCTTTTCTCTTTGCTTCCCTCTATCTCTTCGTCCCCCAATTTTTCCAGTTGTTACAATATATTCCATCTGTTCCCTTCTCATTACACGGCCAAAAAATTATGATTGTTTCTTCCTAATATTGGATATCAGCTCTCTTTTTGCTCTGACCTTTTTTCAATGAAATAGACGCCAGGATTGCAAACGGAGAAATAAAAGTAAGTTTGAAAAAATAAAACACCAGACACTAAAGTGCACTTACTGACACCCCGTGAGAACGTAACAGCAGCGACGAATGTATGTGTACTGGACATGAGCTAGTCATAATAACATACTTCCTCTGTAAACATTCTAGAAGCAGCACTCAGACATGGTACAAAGGAAACCAGTAAACGCGACCTGATTATACACACACACACGAGTCAAAGACTCGTAAAAGAGGGACGAAACATAACGCTCTTGCGTTATCCAAACAACACTATAAACACTGAACAACCACACGTCATTCAATTGCACTATAAAAGAAAGATAGAATACAAAGATAATTACAGATTACACTGGTTCAGAAACGATCCCTTCCAATGGATCATCGAATGACATATATCATAAAAGAACACATATCCTTAACGCTGTACAAAATATTCAGAGCATGTTTTTTATTTTATTTTTTTTTTAAACTGTGATTTAAAAATCATATACAAACTATATTATACAAGTAAACAAATAAAGCTGTGGGTTAAAAATCTACACATAACAACAAAAAACAAAATACAAACGGTGCATGATCTGTCATGACCAATTTAAACTGTTACAGTAACAGGGAAAAGATAACAAGGCTTGACAATGATAGTGAACGGACGGGTTAAACTTCAATCAATTATTACAGAAAATAAAGAAACAGTTTTCTGCACAACAAACTGAAGGTGAATTGCAGCATCCCAATTGATACATTAAACACAGTAATGTAAATAAATATAGACGAGCTGTCTTATAATCTCTACCACCAAACAACACTTTAAACACAGTAAGTAAATAAACATAGACGAGCTGTCTTATAATCTCTACCATCAAACAACACATTAACTGATGTCAAAATTGAATAAGAAACATTAAACATAACACGGAGTCCCATATTCCTTTGTGTGTTGTCTTGATGGTGTATGTTGTTAGGTTCTCCAGTCCTTAGCTACAAGTTGTCAGTCCACGCTAGTCTATGTCTGTCTCTACCTATAGGTATTGGTAACTTGTATTTTCCCCTTCATGATCACTTTCAGTACATTATTGTGCTCAAAATATTCACTTGCCGTGTTCCGACTGTATTAAATGCTTCTTTCTTCGTTTTTACAGTTTCAAAACTCTATTATTTGTTTTCTTCTCAATCCGCCCAAATTTTCACACTTTGTCATAAATTCAAATTTCAAAATCGATTTTTTCTTAACTGTTATTGTGTTTAATGTCCATGTTTCTGAACCATACACGAACGATAGGTTGATACAACACTTTCTTCACTTCCTACCCTTGTCGAGGAAGATACCCTAGTTCTAATTCTCGCCCTTTTGGCGACTTCAATCATTGTCGATGTTGTTGTAGCGTCACTTTGATGTTGTCTATCTGTCTTACTCCGCTCTTCTTCCTTATCCTTTTATATCAGATTTGTATGGTAAGGAATTACACCGAATTCTTTCTGATGGGCAAACTAATTTATTTGCTGTTTCTGTATGTAGCTTTGGATTGGCTTAATGCCTACTCTTTCTCTTATATTATTTCTGATTCTGTCTTTATAGTTACTCCAAGCGCTTTTCTCAGACATCTCATCTCTGTGGTGACAAGCTTTCTTTTATGCTTAGCATAAGTAACCATGTTTGGCATTGGTAGCACAATGTGGAAATGAATATATTCTGTATAAGATGTTTCTTGGTGGTAATAAGTATTGCTTTGTATTGAAGAAAAATGGAAGAAAGGAGACAAGCGAAGAACACTGCCCAATACAATTAAATAGATAATGAGATACGCAAAATGTGCAAAAAGGCAAAAGGAGACTGGCTCAGCCAAAAATGTATAGAAATAGAAACTATGGAAAGCAAACAAGACTTAAGAGGAATGCACACGGAAATAAAGAGAATGACTAATAAAAATAAAAAAAGCCACAGAAGGTGGATGCATTGCAGACAAAAAAGGAAAAATGCTAAAAGACAATAAGGATATTATAGATAGATGGCAGGAATATATAACAGAACTATTTCATGATCAAAGGGACAAGAAACCAGTTATAAAATGTACATCAGGCTATAAAATCTTAAAATCTGAGGTGGAAAAAGTTATAAAAACCTATAAAAACAATGAAAAAGGGAACAGGAGCAGGACGTGAAAGCATACAGATAGAGATGATACGGGTACTAGAAGATTTTGGCATTGAAATGATTACAGACATATGCAACGACACATACCACACAGGACACATACTAAATGAACTAAAAACATCAACTTTCATTGCATTGCCTAAAAAGAATGGTGCAGTTGAATGCAGTGACTTTAGAACAATAAGCCTAATGAGCCATGATGCAAAAATCTTGCTAAAAGTTATACAAGGAAGGATTCAGAATAAAATCACTACTGAATTAGATGAGCAGCAATTTGGATTTAGGAAAAATAGTGGGACAAAAGAAGCCATATTCTGCATGAGAACATTAATCGAAAGGTACACAGATGTAAACAAACCAATATATGCCTGCTTCATAGACTACACCAAAGCTTTTGATAGAGTACACCACAAACAACTTATAGAATGCCTAAAAGAGATACATCTAGATGACATGGACATACGACTAATATGTAATCTATACTGGGAGCAAACAGCAATAATAAAATATAACAAAGAGAACTCTACACCCATTGATATAAAAAGGGGGAGTAAGATAGGGATGCATCCTATCACCAAGCTTGTTCAATCTATTAATGAATCAATTCAGAGGAAGAGGTATGTTTACAGCACTCGGAAAAATTGACAAATAATCAACAACAGAAAAAAAATATGGACCAAAGCAGGATCGAACCCGTACTCAGTGGCACAGCGCCTTGCCACGAAAAGCCAAACGCTAGAGAACACTGCCACTCAGCTAACAAAAAATTAGTTTCATAGGCAATGTCTTTCGTGCAGGTGTTCTCTTAACTATAGCATAAGGTTGCGATCACAGCTCGGAAATACATAGTGCATCTGTATTTTTCCTGTTAAGATTTCTGAGCTGAGATCGCAACCTTATGCTATAGTCATAGAGAAAGAAGGAGAGGGAGAGGGAGAGAGAGAGAGAAAAGAGGGGGTGGGGAGTGCCTGTGCTCATGCCAAGAATATTCTCGAAGAGATTCAGGCTTAAAAAGATAGGACCCAAATAAACTATTAAACCCAGTTAGCTCAAGAGGGTGTATATTAAGGAGGACTTCAGAATGATAATTGCACTATTCAAAGTTAGTTTTTATAATTCTCTTTAATCATTGTGGCTTTTCAACCTCTTGTCAACACAAGGAATTCGAGTGAACTTAGGAAGATTTGTTGATTTTATTTAAAGGTTAAGAGAACTAATGACATTAAGAATGTATCATTATCCAAACAAAAACAACATTTATATCAGCCATCTTAAAAATGCATACTTTTATAGCAACTAATTTGTTTTATATGAACTGGCCCAGGAGACTTGTCATTTCCACAAATCTTATAATGTTATTTGTCCATTTAGATTGTGAGCCCATAACAACCAATCATCTCAATACTAAAAATAATAAAAAATGCCATAAGAAATATTATTAACTTAAAAATTAGGAACAGATGCTTCCAGAAGCATGGAATCTATTAAAAAGATTGCAATGACCTAACAATGAAAAGGTGTGAGAGCCTCTTTAGAATATTTGCAGAAAATAGTAACAATAATAAATGATTATCTGTAAATCTTCTAAAATATTTAGATATCTGTATGTATATATATAAACAATAATGAGTTCTGCATTGAGATTGAGAAGCAAGAAAGGTGCTATTCCTCAACAATAATTAGACAGTCTCCAATTTATTTGTCTCTTTGAAAGACTTTTCCATTGTGAATGAAGTTGACATAGTGTGATATAAGGGTAATTCCATTCACTAAATTATTCCAAAATCAAGTGTATTGTTGCTATTTGGTGAAATATATAACATACCAGGAAATTAATAGCTCGAAATGCTGAGGAATTGTATTAAGTTCAGTTGTAGTGAACAAGCAATGCTTACAAGTTTATTGGTCTCATAGTTTGGATTGAAGAATTTGAAACCATCAGAAGAAGTTTGTTACTGTTAAGAGGCACAGAGATGCTCTATTTACTAAGAAGATACTGAGATTCTATGAATTGTGCTGATCATTAATGAAACAGCATTTACATGATTAACAGTGTAGTTTCTGTTCAGATTTTTCTCTAACAGAAGGAAAAAAGCTGAATTACAGGTTAAAACATTAACATATAACTACACAACTATATATCAAATGTGATGAGAAGAGATAATAACCGAATAGCAAAGCAGGCCCTCATATGGGAAACAACAGGTAAGAGAAAAAGAGGAAGACCCAGGGAGACACTGAGAAGAACATTGATGAGAGAGGCAAGAGCAACAGGATTCCGCTCCCTCAGTGATATAGAGCTGCTTGCACAGAACAGAGACAAATGGCGAGATTTGATAAAATATCTTTAAAAGAAAACTGCTAGAACAAAAATTCAGATATGAGAAGGTGTATCTTGGTCTACACCCTATGGGCCGGCAACGGCTCGAAAGGTCAATAGATAGATGTATCAAACCATACATGAACTAGAGGAAGCAGCAGCAGCAGAGTAAGATAAATTCATAGAAATCTCAATGGACTGAGCTCAAGGTATAGTCCCTTTGTATTGGCCACAACCATACTTTCCGGAACTATAGAAGATGGATTATACAGTAAGCAGCAGTGATTCTTGTAATATCATAGTTTTGTTACATACGAAATATATATCATATCATCATACTCTGCTTATGCTTTTCTTGAAAATAAGTAAAGAACCTTAGTTCCTTAGCTTCTTGAAAATAAGTAAGGATTCTTAGTTCCTTATCTTCTTGAAAATAAGTAAGGATTCTTAGTTCCTTATCTTCTTGAAAATAAGTAAAGAACCTTAGTTCCTTAGCTTCTTGAAAATAAGTAAGGATTCTTAGTTCCTTATCTTCTTGAAAATAAGTAAGGATTCTTAGTTCCATAGCTTATTGAAAATAAGTAAGGAACCATAGTTCCTTAGCTTCTTGAAAATAAGTAAGGATTCTTAGTTCCTTAGCTTCTTGAAAATAAGTAAGGATTCTTAGTTCCTTAGCTTCTTGAAAATAAGTAAGGAACCTTAGTTCTTTAGCATCTTGAAAATAAGTAAGGAACCTTAGTTCCTTAGCTTCTTGAAAATAAGTAAGGATTCTTAGTTCCTTAGATTGTTGAAAATAAGTAAGGATTCTTAGTTCCTTATCTTCTTGAAAATAAGTATGGATTCTTAGTTCCATAGCTTCTTGAAAATAAGTAAGGAACCTTACTTCCTTAGCTTCTTGAAAATAAGTAAGGATTCTTAGTTCCTTAGCTTCTTGAAAATAAGTAAAGAACCTTAGTTCCTTAGCTTCTTGAAAATAAGTAAGGATTCTTAGTTCCTTATCTTCTTGAAAATAAGTAAGGATTCTCAGTTCCTTAGCTTCTTGAAAATAAGTAAGGATTCTTAGTTCCTTAGCTTCTTGAAAATAAATAAGGATTCTTAGTTCCTTAGCTTCTTGAAAATAAGTAAAGAACCTTAGTTCCTTAGCTTCTTGAAAATAAGTAAGGATTCTTAGTTCCTTAGCTTCTTGAAAATAAGTAAGGATTCTTAGTTCCTTAGCTTCTTGAAAATAAGTAAGGATTCTTAGTTCCTTAGCTTCTTTAAAATAAATAAAGATTCTTAGTTCCTTAGCTTCTTGAAAATAAGTAAGGATTCTTAGTTCCTTTGCTTCTTGAAAATAAGTAAGGATTCTTAGTTCCTTATCTTCTTGAAAATAAGTAAGGATTCTTAGTTCCTTAGCTTCTTGAAAATAAGTAAAGAACCTTAGTTCCTTAGCTTCTTGAAAATAAGTAAGGATTCTTAGTTCCTTATCTTCTTGAAAATAAGTAAGGATTCTTAGTTCCATAGCTTATTGAAAATAAGTAAGGAACCATAGTTCCTTAGCTTCTTGAAAATAAGTAAGGATTCTTAGTTCCTTAGATTCTTGAAAATAAGTAAGGATTCTTAGTTCCTTATCTTCTTGAAAATAAGTAAGGATTCTTAGTTCTTTAGCTTCTTGAAAATAAGTAAGGAACCTTAGTTCCTTAGCTTCTTGAAAATAAGTAAGGAACCTTAGTTCCTTAGATTCTTGAAAATAAGTAAAGAATTCTTAGTTCCTTATCTTCTTGAAAATAAGTAAGGATTCTTAGTTCCTTAGCTTCTTGAAAATAAGTCTTCCTTAGCTTCTTGAAAATAAGTAAAGAACCTTAGTTCCTTAGCTTCTTGAAAATAAGTAAGGAACCTTAGTTCCTTAGCTTCTTGAAAATAAGTAAGGATTCTTAGTTCCTTAGCTTCTTGAAAATAAAGGATTCTCAGTTCCTTAGCTTCTTGAAAATAAGTAAGGAACCTTAGTTCCTTAGCTTCTTGAAATTAAGTAAGGATTCTTAGTTCCTTAGCTTCTTGAAAATAAGTAAAGAACCTTAGTTAATTAGCTTCTTGAAAATAAGTAACTTCTTAGTTCCTTAGCTTCTTGAAAATTAGTAAGGATTCTTAGTTCCTTAGCTTCTTGAAAATAAGTTAGGAACCTTAGTTCCTTAGCTTCTTGAAAATAAGTAAGGATTCTTAGTTCCTTAGCTTCTTGAAAATAAGTAAGGATTCTTAGTTCCTTAGCTTCTTGAAAATAAGTAAGGAACCTTAGTTCCTTAGCTTCTTGAAAATAAGTAAGGATTCTTAGTTCCTTAGCTTCTTGAAAATAAGTAAGGAACCTTAGTTCTTTAGCTTCTTGAAAATAAGTAAGGAACCTTAGTTCCTTAGCTTCTTGAAATTAAGTAAGGATTCTTAGTTCCTTAGCTTCTTGAAAATAAGTAAAGAACCTTAGTTAATTAGCTTCTTGAAAATAAGTAAAACCTTAGTTCCTTAGCTTCTTGAAAATTAGTAAGGATTCTTAGTTCCTTAACTTCTTGAAAATAAGTAAGGAACCTTAGTTCTTTAGCTTCTTGAAAATAAGTAAGGAACCTTAGTTCCTTAGCTTCTTGATATTAAGTAAGGATTCTTAGTTCTTTAGCTTCTTGAAAATAAGTAAAGAATCTATTGGACAAAATAAAAACTTAGAACTCAGGATTGCTCATTTATTAAGCCATGCATAACAAAGCTTATCATTATTTAAAATCTAAGTGAAAACTCCACACTCCATAAATGTAACAAAGACAGTGAGAAATATTTATTTCTCCATTCTCTACAAAAGCAATTACAAAATGAAGAAGACCCTTGCCTGTCTTATGATGAGGTAATTACGCATTAGTATTAATAATTAACAAATATTAGAATTAGATGGACTTATCATCACCATCATCATCATCACTGAGTGAATTCTCCGCAAAGAAAGTTGGCTACCATGGAGCGCCACTCCGCTCTGTATCTTGCTTTGAAGGTGCAGATTGTCATAGGCTGATTTGTCCATCTTTTGATGTTACTCGTTCATGTTAGTCTTGGTCTGCCTCTATTACCCTGAAGTTTCCCCTCTAATATTACTTTTAGTAGGCTGTTGTGTCTTCTTATATGCTCCAAAAATTTTATTTTTCTTGTTCTAATTGTGTTTAGTAGTTCTCTTTTAATTTTTAGTTGTTTTAAAACTTCATAATTTGTTTTCTTTTCTTTCCATCCAATTCTGCCTATTCTTCTATAAATCCACATTTCAAAGGCTTCAATTTTCTTTTCTGTTTTCTTGTCTAATGTCCATGTTTCTGCACCATACAGGAATATTGAGAAGATGTAACATTTTGCTATTCTTAGTTTTAGCCCTGGTGTTATTTGTTTTGATGTTAGTATACTTTTCATTTTATGAAAATTACTTTTTGCCATTCCTATTCTTTTGTTTATTTCAGTTATACATTTTTCATCACTGGTTATATTAATGTCCAAGATAGTTGTAGCTCTGAACTGTCTCCAGGTGTATTCTTTCAACTTTGATATTTATTTGTAGGTCTTGAGAATTTTCTTTCCTTATGATCATAGTTTTAGCCTTTTTGATATTCATATCTAATCCATATTTTTTGCTTTCATGTTTATTTCATTAAGTAATTGTTGTAGATCTTTAGGATTTTCTGCAAGTAATACAGTATCATCAGCATATCTTAGGCTATTAATTATCTTTCCACTAATATTTAAGCCTGGCATCTCTGTGATGTTTTTAAAGATTTGCTCAGTGTATAGATTGAACAAGGCTTACAATAGACTTATTAATAGAGTCTGTGACAACCAAATATATTTTACTAAAATCTTACAAGGTAAACTTTCAAACTGTAATCATATGAAAAGGTATTTAAATTGTTGGACTATATGAACGTATCACATAATATTTCAACAAAATAAGTGGCACTCTCATTCAGGTTTAGCTGTAAAAAAGAAGGCAAGGCAAGGTGTAAGGCTAATGACATAATTACTTTTAAGTTTGAAGGCCTCTGCTAGATACCACAATAGAAAATTAGAAAATAATATTTTGTAATTTTGTAACATAACATTCTATTGTTCTATGGAGTTAAAACTAAATTAAAACTTACTCTACAAGTCTCACTTTCTAACACTTTCTAAGTTGCTAGATGACTTGTCTTAGTCTGGAACCTAGTACACTTTAACTGTCTTTAGCAGTCGAGTCTCGAGGAGCTAAGTCTACACTAGGCTTCTGGCACTATAATAGCAGCCTTTTTCACTTTTTCCGTAGTCTAAAATATTATAATATATAAATATAAATATTAAAATACTCTATAAATTGACTTCAAATATTACAGATTTTCATAATACTATCTATCTATTAACCTTTTGAGTCGTAGCCGGCCCATAGGGCATTGACCGACCAAGATACTCCTTCTCTTATCTGAATTTTTGTTCTAGCAGTTTTTAATTCTTTTAAAGATGTTTTATCAAATCAAGCTATTTGTCTCTGTTCTGTACAATCAGCCCTATCTCATTGAGGGAGCAGATTCCTGCTGCTCTTGCCTCTCTCAGCAATGTTCTTCTCAGTGTTTTTCTGGGTCTTCCTCTTTTCCTCTTACCTGTTGTTTACCATATGAGGGCTTGCTTTGCTATTCGGTTATTATCTCTTCTCATCACGTGTCCAACATATGACCATCGTCTTTTCTTTATTACTGAAGATATTAGTGGTTGATTGGCAATTTCTCTAATTTCCTCGTTTGTTTTGAATTCGTTCCACGCTATACTAAGTTACTAAGTATTTTCCTTAGACATTTATTTTCGAATGCGTTCAACTTTGTTTCTATATCTCTTGTTGTTTTCCAGCTCTCACACGCATACGTAAGGGTTGATAGTACATTTGATTTGAGTAGCCTAAGTTTTGTGTTTGTGCTGATGAGTTTTGATTTCCACAACTTTTCAAGGCTTCTGAAAAACATTGCTGCTTTAGCCATTCTGATTCTAATTTCTTTGCTTGTATCCCCTTCTCGATCAATGTGACTTCCAAGATAGATATCATAAAGTGATCGATCTCTTACACTGGTTTGTTTTCCATGTATATTTTTTCGTCTCTTGGAATTAAGCTTTTCATGACTTTGGTCTTTTCATGATTGATCTCAAGCCCAATTTTGCTGGCTATTGATGATAGTTAATTTGTGTTTTCCTGCATCGGTTTTATCTGGCTGCTGATGAGAACTATGTCATCAGCAAAGTCGAGGTCCTCCAAATGGTCTCCTTGTATCCATTCGATGCCTGCCTTTATTACCAGTGCAACATTTCTCCATTATGAAGTCCATAACAATTCCAAATAACAAGGGCGATAAAATACATCCTTGTTTAACCCCAGTTTCTATTGGGAAACATTCGCTCAGTCCTTCCTCTGTTCGAACTGCATTATGAATTGTATTGTGTGTAACCATCACACAATTGTCTTTAATAATATTTATGATTTTTTATGGAAAGCATTCACAATACTGGGGAAGACAAATTATTATGCATTACATTTAAATAATATAACATAACTATTGTAACTGTAGAGTGAGGTGGAGAGACGGAGGCATGTTCAATATTCATTTTATAATATAATTTAATTTTAATGATAAAATCGCGCCATCTTGATCTTGGACTTTGACAAGTGCAGAATTATAAACTTAGAAGTAAAGTCTACTTTGTATTTTTCTTACCTTATGCACTTGAGCGTTCGTGAAGTTGCACAGCAAAACTAAATACTGTAATAAAATCCCTAGCTAATTAAAAAATGCAAAGATTGTGCATGTTTATGCAATCTTTGGACATTTATTATTTAATAATTTTGAGTCCATGTCCGCGAAAGGACACCACTTGCGGTTAACACACATTTCCGAACAGAGCCGCAAAAAATAAATGAAATATAATAGATTATTTAGAGAAGAAAAAAAATAAAAGTAATAACACTTACATTTTGTAACCAACATTAATTATAAAAAGTAAACAACAACGCACTATTTCCATATTAAAATAAAACGCATAATTATTTTTAAATGCATTTGATTATTATTTAATAAAATATTTCGCAAATATGAATTTATTTCACTGACAATTTCTCAAACAACAATGAAGAAAACTGGTTCTTCTAAAACAGTTCGACAGAAAAATTCTTACGATACCTTGGATAATGAAAAAGAGAAATGAAATTGAAAGATCAAAACATTAAAGAGACTTGGCTTATAAACACCATCTTACATAGGAAATAATAAAAAACATTACGGCTATGTTAAGACACAGTGGGCTGGAAAGAAAAATAACGGAAGGTCCGTAGCTCCAGGAAAACGAGTCAGGGACAGACCAAGAAGAGGATGATTTGTAGACAATAAAGAGGCTTTGAACAAGACAACAGAAAAAGTGGGAGATATGGTTAGAGACATCCTTTCAGATGTTCTATGTTGAGTGCAATATTCTGCAAAGGACATGCAAGCCGATGATGATGATGATGATGATGATGATGATGATGATGATGATGTTGAAATTATTGCCCAAAAGTAAGAAGAAATAAAGAGAAGGAAATAAAAGAAAAGGAAAAGATTATTGAAAGACTGCTGACTGCACAATTCATCTCTCTTTCTCTCTCTCTCTCTCTCTCTCTCTCTCTCTCTCTCTCTCTCTCTCTCTCTCTCTCTCTTGCGTATGTGTGTGAGCGCACAAACATCGTAAAAGTATGTACTGTCATTCTTGACTTGAAACACATTTATATATCTGGACGGAAGAACCGACAAAATAAGTAAATAAGCAAATTGATTGCATAATTTTTATTACAGACTTTAAAAAAAACACCAACATTATAGACAGAAAACACCAACATTACAAACTTAGAAAACACCAACATTATAGATAGAAAACACCAAAATTGCAAACTTAGAAAACACCAACATTATAGACTTAGAAAACGCCATCATTACAAACTTGAAAACACCAACATTATAGACTTAGAAAACATCAACAATATAGACTTAGAAAACACCAACATTATAGACTTAGAAAACATCAACAATATAGACTTAGAAAACACCAACATTATAGACTTAGAAAACATCAAAACAATATAGACTTAGAAAACGCCATCATTACAAACATTGAAAAAACACCAACATTATAGACTTAGAAAACATCAACAATATAGACTTAGAAAACACCAACATTAAAGACTTAGAAAACATCAACAATATAGACTTAGAAAACACCAACAAAATTAGCAAACTTAAAGAAAACACCAACATTATAGACTTAGAAAACATCAACAATATAGACTTAGAAAACACACCAACATTATAGACTTAGAAAACATCAACAATATAGACTTAGAAAACACCAACATTATAGACTTAGAAGACATCAACGTCAAAGACCTTTTCAAGGAACGCAAGCGATCTTCCAATGTGAGAAGTATTTATTCGTGGAAGTCTTTACCTGTTGGATAGTGATCGATGAGATTAACTGTGCATGCATCTTGTAGGACTCTTCTGAGTGTTTAGTTTTTTGTTCGGAATGGCACCACAGCAGTCGAGGCATTCACAAATATTCTCTGTTGACTGTTCTATCTACGATCGAAGTGTTCGCCTACTGATTAATCCTGTCCTGCATTGATTGAGCGCGTTGCCGTTCTTTTCCCGAAATTTCTCCTGCTTACGCCCTTCTTAGCACTGTGTTCCAACATTCTTTTGACATGTGGCTTATCCTCAGCTGTCAATAATTGACAATCTAGCTAGGTCATGTGATTTATTCTCCCTGTCAATAATTGATAATCTGGCTAGATTATGTGATTTATTCTCCCTGTCAAGAATTGACAATCTAGCTTGATCATGCGATTTATTCTCCCTGTCAATAATTGATAATCTGGCTAGATTATGTGATTTATTCTCTCTGTCAATAAGTATCCAGAAGACTGTGGTGCTTCAACAGGGTGTAGCCATACTCTTCTTCTCTTTTACCTTTTAGCTCCTGGTGGAGCATAGGTCTTCAACAAACACTTTCCAAGTCGTTCTGTTTTTTGCCATTCTTTTAAGATCATTCCATGTCTTCCCATCATCTTCATCTCTGCTTCTATCTGTCTTCTCCAAGAATTCCTTGGTCTTCCTCTTTGTCTTTTCCCCTGGGGATTCCAAAAAAGGCCTGTTGTGTAATACTCTCAGTTGGCTTCCGTAGTGTGTGTCCTATCCATCGCCATCGTCTTCGCTGTATCTCTTTATCCACTGGTATTTGACCGGTACATTTCCATAATTCCACGTTAGTGACTTTGTCCTGCCATTTCCATCCCTTTATTCTGCGCAAGCATCCATTAATGAAAGTCTGTACTTTCGTGATTGTCAATTTTGTCATTCTCCATGTTTCACAGCCATATAATAGGACCGACTTAACATTTGAGTTGAAAATTTTTATTTTTGTATTTAGCCTAATTTCTTTGGATTTCCATATGTTTCCCAGTGCAATGAAAGCTCCTCTTGCTTTTGATATCCTTATTTTGGTATCATTTTCTGTTCCTCCCTCTTTATCTATATTACTGCCCAGATATATATAAGATTGTACGTCTAGTAGAGGTATTTCTCCTAGTTTTATATGGTTATTGCCAACTGCATTAATTCTCATAATATTGGTCTTATCTCTATTAATCTTTAGTCCTAGCTGTTGTGATCTCTCATCTAATATACTCATTTTATCCTGCATCTGTTGATGGCTGTGTGATAGGAGAGCTATGTCATCAGCAAAGTCTAAATCATCAAGTTGTTTGGTCAGTGACCACTGGATCCCATTTCTGTTGTTTTGAGTTATTTTCATAATCCAATCTATGGCCAGTAGAAAGAGAAATGGAGACAGGAGGCATCCTTGCCTTACTCCTGTTCTTATTTCAAATGCTTCTGTAAGCTGTCCTTCATGCACCACACTACATTTTGTTCCTTCATACATTGTTTTTATCAGGTTAATAAACTTTATGGGGATTCCGTAATGACTCAGCAACTTCCAAAGCATTCTTCTGTCTAAACTATCAAATGCCTTTTCGTAATCTATGAATCCAATATATAGTGGGGATTTTAGTTCTAAACTTTGTTCAACTATTATACGTAGGGTAGTTATTTGATCAGCACATGATCTGTTCTTCCTAAAACCTGCTTGTTCATCTCTCAAGTGTTTCTCTATAGCCTCTTTTAGTCTCTCCAGAATGATTCTGCCTAATATTTTTCCTGGCACTGATAGTAGCATAATTCCCCTATAATTTGTGCACTCCTGTAAACTTCCTTTCTTTGGTAGTTTGATCATATAACCTTCTCTCCAGTCTTTAGGTATTTCTTCCCTCTCCCAAATTTTATCCAATAGATCCTGTAACATCTTGGTAGAGGTGTTAATATCTGCTTTGATGGCTTCCGAAGGAATTTCATCTGGTCCTGTGGCTTTACCATCTTTTAATAATTAGAAAACACCAACATTATAGACTTAGAAAACATCAACAATATAGACTTAGAAAACACCAACATTATAGACTTAGAAAACATCAACAATATAGACTTAGAAAACGCCATCATTACAAACTTGAAAACACCAACATTATAGACTTAGAAAACTCACGCGGAAAGCGTGCAAAATCGTAAATTTGAGCGTGTATGGATTTGTAATCGCTATTTTTAACTTAAATACTGTAAACACTAAGTTTTGACTACATCAATGGGTCGTTATAAATTTAAATAAATCAAATAAGCAACAATAATAACCAAATGTTTGTTTTTAATGAAATTAATTCCCTGTTGGGTTCTAATTATTATAACTATACATGCACATTTTGAAAAAAATTACAAAAAGCGGTTTAAAAGATATTGATTTTTAAAGTTGGGCACGACTTATGAAACAAGCTATAATGCTTGCTATACAGGAGACGGATGTGGACCAGAGGCTGCAGTTAATGGCAAAACGAAGATCAATCTCTATGACAATGGCTGCACACACACACACTTGAGAAGTGGAACCAATTCTATTTACTGGTATCTGAACTATGCCACGTCTCAGAAGATTCACACCATTCGAATTTATCATCGAGCTAGCACTATGATTCGGGTAAAGAATGCCACTCTACAGGCTTTCTCTGACAGTGGCGGTGTAGTGTTCCAGTATAATGATATATCATACCCAAACATTTATGTGAACACTATTGTAGTCACCACACAAGCGACAATGGCACACATTAAGATTGAGTTCTCATCGACCATTTCGCAGGCCGACAGTGCACTGACGGTGAGTGAGGTACAAACATCTACAGACACCTATTGTCTGGACGGGCATTCTTGGTCGTTTTGTGCAGTGTGTAGTGGGTGCTGCAAAGGATACAACGTCATCATCGGTACGTGTCACGGCAACTGTTCACATGGGATCTATGGACACGACTGGTCGGGTCGTGTCTTAGTGTTTGTCCTTTATGTGAGAAAAATCCGGACAATGCCTTCAATGTAAACGTCCTGGCTATATCTGTAGTGACACTTGTCCCGATGGTAATTTTGGGCTACATGGCAAACAGACGTGTTCTGATGGCTGTGACATCATATGTGACCCGTAAAGTACAGACTGTACGTGCAAGGAAACGTAATACGGATCAGACTGCACTCTCAAATGTCCGGACAACTGTTTCAACGACATCGGTGAACAGTCAACCGGGAACTGTACATGTAAGGGAACGTTCTACGGGTCAGACTGCATTCTCAAATCTTCGGACAACTGTTTGAACGAAACCTGTGAACAATTAGTCGGGGTCTGCGTCTCGTATGTCGATGATTCCCACGCTAAGAAGAGTACTACAACAAACTTAAGCATATGGATACCTTAATGTGTTTCTGTGCTGGACATGGTTCATTTCTTGGTGTTTTTCCGTGAAGCCGTGGCTCATATCTTGATGTGTTTCTGTGCTAGCCATGGCTCATATCTTAGCTCTTGTGTGTGTGTGTGTGTGTGTGTGTGTGTGTGTGTGTGTGTGTGTGTGTGGTGTGTGTGTGTGTGTGTGTGTGTGTGTGCTGGCCATGGCTCATATCTTGGTGTGTGTCATGTTAGTCATATCTCATATCTTGGTGTGTCCTTGTTAATCATGTCTCATATCTTTATGTGTGTATGTGTTTAGTCATATCGCATATCTTAGTGTGTATCTGTGTTAGTCATGTGTCATATCTTTGTGTGTGCATGTCTATGTCAGTCATATCTCGTATCTTTATGTGCATGTTTATGTTAGTCATGTGTCATATATCTTGATGTGTGTCAGTGTTAGTCATGCCTCGTATCACTGTGTGCATGTCTGTGTTAGTTACATCTCCTATCTTTGTGTGTGCATGTCTGTGTTAGTCACCTCTAGTGACTCGGGCAGATGGTGCTCGTAAACCTGGGAGGGCCGACCATCTAAGGGCAGAATCCTCCTACAGAAAAGATCATCTGCTGCCTTGCAGGAAGATTGGGGACAATCAAAGGCTAAGGAATGCAAACCTGAATAAAATGCTGGCTGAAATCGGATGCACTGGGCCACTGGCGCAGAACACAGTGCAACGTTTTAACGGGTGTTCAATTTAGAGTGGATCTGGCAGACTCTAATCGTGATGTTCTGTCTGTGGGGGCGATCAACACACTAAACCTGACAGCAGACTTCATGTGAGAGTCTGGGATCCTACTCTGATTGAGCCCTGATCGAAGAGAGAGAGAGAGAGAGAGAGAGAGAGAGAGAGAGAGAGAGAGAGAGAATGAGCGTTGATGTCAAATTCAGAAGACAAAAGTCGTTGTAGAAAGGAGTCAGGGCTAGGCACCACAAATATATCTTGTTCGGTCTGCGGACGGATCTGTCTATCCAATATTGGCAGATTCAATCACGAGAAAAGCTGCCCAGTAAAACAACATCCGGCATAGACACTAATCATGATTGTTTTCTACCAACCGTCTGTTAAGACGCCAAAGGCCATATATATATCTTCAGCTTCGTTGTCGTTCACCTATGAGAGGTGTTCTTTTAAAACCCTCGCCATATCATACACTTACATCTGAAAGTCTCTCACATTTTTTAAAATGGTACTTTTGTCCTTAACATAGCCTTTGTAACAGGATGCGACATGAGGGATATATGACAGGTAGACAGCGAAGTAAATGTGCAAATATTTTCTCATGAACTTTTAGCGATCGTTGATTAACAGATTAAATACTTGATCCGTTTAGGTACAGTTAAACTGTTGATCTATGACATCCGTCTCGTCTCTGAATATTGATTGCAATGACGTTTATATCTTGGAGAATGTGTGTTGAGGTGGCTGGTGGTTGTTACCACGTGTCGATATTGGAAGTTTATTTTCTGAATTCATTTGTTTAAATATTAATATTGGTTTTGCGTTTATATTTTTTTTCTTCCATCAACTTCATGAGTCGCGCAGAAAAAAAACAAGTAAGAATAAGAACAATTGTAAAACAATTAAGTATAACAGTGTTAATTGTTTGTATGTTGCACTTACCTGGACAATAACAAAGGTACGAAGTTAAAGTTGAACTTGACATAATACAGTATGTCTCTGTACATAGTTTATAGCATGAATCTTTGGAAACCAACACGATTCATAAACTCAGAGTTTATCTGTTTATCTATTGGTTAAAACAAAAACTACTGTCCAACAAGGAAATAACTCTAGAGACAAAACGCAAACTCTACAATACAATCTTCATCCCAATATTGTGCTGCCAATGCCAGTCCTGGACCCTAGATGCAAGAACAATACGAAAAATAACCTCTACTGAGATTAAATGTGTTAGACAAATTACAGAAAACTGCCTGAGAGACAAGATCAGAAATGAGGAACTGAGAAAAAAGCTAGGAATAACCCCCGCCACAGAATATATAAAGACATAACAGATAAAATGGTTTTGGCCACGTGACAAGGCAGAGTGATCAAAACACAACACAACACAACAAGCCCTCAATAAACTTTGTGAGAATACCAGACCCAGGGTCGACCACGAAAAAGATGGATCGACGGAATATTAGAAGCACTAGAAAACATAACAGCAGCAGAAGTGAACAAAAGACCGCAAATTATATCTCCCCTCGACTCTGAAAGGCAAATGAGGAAGGAAAGAAGGAGAAGAAAAAGGTGTGAGTGTTTATCTGTAAAGTAAAATGATCATCATCATTAATCATATGGTTGTGTGCTTGCTGCATATCTAAGCTTGACTGCCGTTATTTTTTGTCTCTTGTAACGGTGGCAGGCTCTGCGATAGATTCTATTGTTTACTTCTTGGTGTTGCGGTATCCAGAGCTTTTATTTTTAAGGTGTAACGTGCTCCAGTAAACTTTTATGAGTTAAGTTAACGTCCAGAAATACGTATTTTATAGATAATAATTCAAAACTAGAGACTGCCACCCAAATAAAGGGAATATGAAAGAACTGTACAACAGCACAAAGAAATTAGGTGGAAAATACAAACAGATCAACGCCTTTATCAAAGATAAGAAAGGAAATCTGCTTAGTAATATAAAGGAACAAATGGAGAGATGGAAGGAGCACTTTGAAGAACTTTTGAACAGACCTGGCTCAAATAATCCTCCAGATATACTACCAGCAGAAGAAGAATTACACGTTAACTGCGGAAAACCAAGCAAAGAAGAAATAATGAAAGCCATCAAACTGTTAAAAGATGGTAAAGCCACAGGACCAGATGAAATTCCTTCGGAAGCCATCAAAGCAGATATTATCACCTCTACCAAGATGTTACATAATCTATTGGATAAAATTTGGGAGAGGGAAGAAATACCTAAAGACTGGAGAGAAGGTTATATGATCAAACTACCAAAGAAAGGAAGTTTACAGGAGTGCACAAATTATAGGGGAATTATGCTACTATCAGTGCCAGGAAAAATATTAGGCAGAATCATTCTGGAGAGACTAAAAGAGGCTATAGAGAAACACTTGAGAGATGAACAAGCAGGTTTTAGGAAGAACAGATCATGTGCTGATCAAATAACTACTCTACGTATAATAGTTGAACAAAGTTTAGAACTAAAATCCCCACTTTATATTGGATTCATAGATTACGAAAAGGCATTTGATAGTTTAGACAGAAGAATGCTTTGGAAGTTGCTGAGTCATTATGGAATCCCCATAAAGTTTATTAACCTGATAAAAACAATGTATGAAGGAACAAAATGTAGTGTGGTGCATGAAGGACAGCTTACAGAAGCATTTGAAATAAGAACAGGAGTAAGGCAAGGATGCCTTCTGTCTCCATTTCTCTTTCTACTGGCCATAGATTGGATTATGAAAATAACTCAAAACAACAGAAATGGGATCCAGTGGTCACTGACCAAACAACTTGATGATTTAGACTTTGCTGATGACATAGCTCTCCTATCACACAGCCACCAACAGATGCAAGATAAAATGAGTATATTAGATGAGAGATCACAACAGCTAGGACTAAAGATTAATAGAGATAAGACCAACATTATGAGAATTAATGCAGTTGGCAATAACCAAATAAAACTAGGAGAAATACCTCTACTAGACGTACAATCTTATATATATCTGGGCAGTAATATAGATAAAGAGGGAGGAACAGAAAACGATACCAAAATAAGGATATCAAAAGCAAGAGGAGCTTTCATTGCACTGGGAAACATATGGAAATCCAAAGAAATTAGGCTAAATACAAAAATAAAAATTTTCAACTCCAATGTTAAGTCGGTTCTATTATATGGCTGTGAAACATGGAGAATAACAAAATTGACAATCACGAAGGTACAGACTTTCATTAATGGATGCTTGCGCAGAATAAAGGGATGGAAATGGCAGGACAAAGTCACAAACGTGGAATTATGGAAATGTACCGGTCAAATACCAGTGGATAAAGAAATACAGCGAAGACGATGGCGATGGATAGGACACACACTACGGAAACCAACTGAGAGTATTACACAACAGGCCCTTTTTTGGAATCCCCAGGGGAAAAGACAAAGAGGAAGACCAAGGAATTCTTGGAGAAGACAGATTGAAGCAGAGATGAAGATGATGGGGAAGACATGGAATGATCTTAAAAGAATTGCAAAAAACAGAACGACTTGGAAAGTGTTTGTTGAAGACCTATGCTCCACTGGGAGCTAAAAGGTAGAAGAAGAAGAAGAGACTGCCACCAGTTCACATTCTTATGTTGTGGTCTTTGACAGAAATAACACAAATGCTAGTATACCAGAGCTTCAGAAGTCCGTTAAGTTACGCTTTTCTCGTTTAAGCCTTGAGCTAATTTACCCTTATTTTTCTTTCTGAAACAACTTTCATTGTGTAATTAATATATATATATATATATATATATGGCGTTTGGCGTCTTGGCAGACGTTGTACGCAATCGTAATGTCAGTAGTTTAGTAAAAATTGTGTTGACTTATGCTGGATTGCTGAACAGCTTCTCTCGTGCCAATATTGGATAGACAGTTCCGGCCACAGAACGAACAAGGTATATACGTGGTGTCTGGCCTCGTCTCCTTTCTCCTGCGACTTTTGTAATCTAAATTTGATATCAGCACTGCCTCGAAAGTTGCTGTGCCATTTTTTATTTTTGTTCTCCGTATGCTACGATCTGCAGCCAAATTTTCTGTTTCTATCACGAGAGACTTAAGTCTATAATGTTGGTGTTTTCTAACCTTATGTATCATGTCATACATATATATATATATATATATATATATATATATATATATATATATATATATATATATATATATAATTAAGCCGAGATTTAATCGAGGAGAGATTCAAAAGACCAGATATTGTTCTGTTCCGTTTTTGTAAAGCTGTCACCAGACTTTGTAGGAGTGTTCGTTACACCCCACTACTTGGTCCTACTACAAGCTTTACCGCAGCACTGCAATTATTTGCCTGTTCCCTATCTTGATATACGTCTGTGCGTAGATTAATTAGATGGTAATGAACAGAAGCACTCATCATCATCATCATCATCATCATCATCATCATCATCCATAACCCTTGACGTCGTTGGGACACCATTGACAGACTTAGTCAACCTTCTCAATTTCTCTCTATTTTTAGTTATCCTTTGCAATTCTGCGTACTCGAAACCTATCCATTTTTTAGTGTTATCTTCCAATCTCTTTCTCTGCTTACCTCTCCCTCTCGTTCTTTTCACCGTTCCTAACAAAATGATCTTCGCCAGCCCGGATGATCGAGCTACGCGACCAAGCCTTTTTCATTTTGCGTTAACATGAACTATGACATTGGTAAAATGAAATCCATTCTGAAAAATAGGAACATCACAAACCCAGTTTGATACAGTCCATCGATTCGTTAATTTTCTTACACTGCTTGTAAAGTTTAACAGCAGAAGTACAACGAAATAATTACAGAACTTAAGATGAAAAGTTTACACAAGATCCTGGGCATTTAACATTAAGATTGTAATATCAACAAAAAATCACCATTAAGGGCGTTCTTCTCGAGAATGCATGGAAAAAGACCAAGAGGAAGACCCAGAAAAAGATGGATAGATGCAGTGACAGAGACATATAACAACAAAGGAAAATCACTAATTCAGACAATTCGAGCAGCACAAGAACGGCAAATGATATAAACCACGACACCTTTGAGGTATCAGTGAAAAGAGAAAAGAAGAAGAAAGAAGAATATCAACAAATAGGTCGTCCAGCAGAGAATTTGAAAAGAAAATGGTCAAATCATGATTTCTTAACCAGTGGGAAGGAGCGAACACTAAGAAGGCACAAGGATAAAAACACAATGTAAGTATTGTGAAAGTTATTATTTAATATACTAATATCAAGACAATTAACACCAGGGCTCAAACTAAGAATAGCAAAATGTTACATCTTCTCAATATTCCTGTATAGTGCAGAAACACGAACGTTAGATAAGAAAACGGAACAGAGAATTGAAGCCTTTGAAATGTGGATTTATAGAAGATTAGGTAGAATTGGATGGAAAGAAAATAAAAGAAACGATGAAGTTTTAAAACAACTAAAAATTAAAAGAAAACTACTAAACACAATTAGAAGACAAATTAAATTTTTAGGGCATGTTAAACGACACAACAGCCTAATAAAAGTAATATTGTAAGGGAAAATACAAGGTAAAAGAGGCAGAGACAGACCAAGACTAACATGGACGAGTAACATCAAAAGATGAAGAAGTCGACCTATGACAATCTACACTCTACACTACACCATCAAAAACAAAAGACAGAGTGGAATGGCGCTCCATGGTAGCCATCCTTCGATGCGGAGACGGCACTCAATGATGATGAAAGTTATAAGGCATAAAGAAGGAATTGAAACTGCCCAAATCAAAGGATGGGCGTGTCTCGACTTTGTCGACCACAGAGAACTGCGAGAGCAAGGAAAACTTGGTGGTTCTTGGATCATGTATTTAAGGATGAAGTTTCGTTTTCTTTCTTTATTTTTTTCTGTCTGTCTGTCTGTCTGTCTGTCTGTCTGTCTGTCTGTGTCTTTCTTTCTTTCCTTCCTTCCTTCTTTCTTTCTTTCGTTCTTTCTTTCTTTCTTTCTTTTTTTCTGTCTGTCTGTCTGTCTTTCTTTCTTTTTTTTCTGTCTGCCTGTCTGTCTTTCTTTCTTCTCTTTCTTTCTTTCGTTGGCGCTTTATTTCTGGAGGTGTCCACTTTCAGATAAAGTTTATACATGTGAATTCCAGTGATATCAACAATCCCGCGAAAGAACTTGCCTCTCAGAAGAGTTGTGTTTACTAGAATATTCTGACACTCTACATTGTAAAGATGACAGTTTTGTAAGTCATGAGACAGATGAGGCGATTTTCATGTATGATCTTTTGTGTCTTCCCAGACAGTTGAAAGCTGGCAGGTGCTGGTCTACAGTAGTAACTTTCCGGTATTGTTTTGCAGAGCAGCTTCTCTCACTGCTGATTTTGTCAATACTGGAATGACACATCGATCCGTAGAATGAACAAGGCAATTTTATGTCGACGGATCTTGCCTCTTTACTCCTGCATCTTAGATTTATTTTCATTCTTAAATTTTATATTCATATTTTATCTTCATATTTTATCTTTATATCTTCATGTGCTACGATCATCTGCAAGCTTTTCCCAGTTTTTGTCAATAGTAGGTGATCAACGCAGGAATGTCTTGCCGACGTCTTTGTATCTCACTGTTGGTCTACCCAAAGGCTGATTCCATTACAGAAACTTCCCACATAGTAAAGTCAAGTACCCCCGTCACGCCATGTGGCGTATGGGAATATGGTGTTAGTGACCATAAACTTTACAGACCTTCGGTACATGATTTTTTGGTAATGTGGTCGGTATTACGCCCGTGCAGCTTTACTTTCACAGAAAAAAATCCGGTACCCATTAAAGGCTGGGTGAACCTGGAAGCCGTCGGTTGGGATCGAAACTTACCTCTTGTTCTTTGCAGTCCAGTTCAAAACTTCCCATATAATATTTGCTTTTGGATGCACTTGTTGTCAATTCTTCTAACATGCCCCAGCCACCTTAACCTTGGACATCTGAGTGGTGTCATAATGGATTGAAGTCTTGGTCGCTACAAAACACCTCAGTTGACTGCGTTGTCCTGCTATTTTATGTTCATTATTTTTCTAGGATAGCGCACGTGGAAGCAACCTCGTCTTTTTTGTGGCTTGAATAGGTTGTATAAGTTTAAGATCAATACAGAAGCGTGTGCTAAACACGACGACTTGATATATCACGGTCTTTGTAGTTAATGTTCATGTTCAACATCAACATCAACATCATCATCATCATCATCATCCCCATCACCATCATAATCAACATAAACATCATAATCAACATCAACATCATCACCCCCATCACCATCATAATCAACATCAACATCATCATCCCCATCACCATCATAATCATCATCAACATCAACATCATCATCATCATCCCCATCACCATCATAATCAACAGCAACATCAACATCATCATCATCGTCCCCATCACCATCATAATCAACATCAACATCAACATCATCATCATCATCATCATCCCCATCACCATCATAATCAACAGCAACATCAACATCATCATCCCCATCACCATCATAATCATCATCATCATCCCCATCACCATCATAATCATCATCAACATCAACATCATCATCCCCATCACCATCATAATCATCAGCAACATCATCATCATCATCCCCATCACCATCATAATCATCATCAACATCATCATCCCCATCACCATCATAATCATCATCAACATCATCATCATCATCCCAGTCACCATCATAATCATCATCAACATCAACATCATCGTCCCCATCACCATCATAATCAACATCAACATCATCATCATCCCCACCACCATCATCATCCCCACCACCATCATAATCAGCATCAACATCAACATCAACATCGTCACCATCACCATCATAATCAACATCATCATCATCATCCCCACCACCATCATACCTGTAGGAACTTAGTTCCCATGACAACTGCAATGACATTTTCTCTGTCCCAAACAAAATGTCCAGCCTCAGCAGTAATCAAAAGTATCAACCTACAAATTGCTAATGATGCACGCCTATTTAATCGTGCATTACATTTGCATAAAAGATCTTTTCAACGTTTTTCTGCTGAGCATTAATTATTCCAGCTCTATCTTCTATGCTCCTCTTGTATCGACTTGTATCGATCGCATCTATTTAAATAAACCAAATGTGGCTACTAAAACCTTTGCTTTGTGCGATATAGTATTAATTTCAATATTTCTCCACGACTATCTGCAACACGTCTATGACTGATAACATTTCGCCGTCATACTTCCCACTGAAACTCTCTGCTACACATTTAGACCAGGTTTTCCCAGGAATCCGCAGAACAAGCCGAACATGACAATGCTTATTGGATTACAGACCTTTACAAGTGAGATAATCCAGGTTTGGTTGTCATTGTCCTGTCAAACGAACAAAGCTGACACAATTTAAACCACGCAGACAAATCTTGTAGAGTAGCTTTTATCTGAGATAGCTTAAGGACAACGAGCCTGTTCAAATTACATAAGTTTATGAAAGTGCAGTTTGTTTTGAGTTTCCTATTTCTAAGCAGTAAAGTAGGTAGACAATATGGTAAGTGGAGCACTGCAATATGATATGTGGAACACTGCAATATGGTACGTGGAGGGCTGCAATATGGTATGTGGGACTCTGCAATATGGTAAGTGGAGCAATACAATATGGTAAGTGGAGCACTGCAATATGGTAAGTGGAGCACTGCAATATAGTACGTGGAGGACTGCAATATAGTAAGTGGAGCACTGCACTATGATAAGTGGAGCACTGCAATATAGTACGTAGAGGGCTGCAATATGGTATTTGGAGCTCTGCAGCATGGTAAGTGGAGCACTGCAATATGATAAGTGGAGCACTGCAATATGGTACGTAGAAACCGCAATATGGCGTGGAGCTCTGCAGCATTATGATAAGTGCAGCACTGCTATACGGTACGTGGAGGGCTGCAATATGGTATTTAGAGCTCTGTAACATGGTACATGGAGCACTAGAATATGGTAAGTGGAGCGCTGCAATTTGGTACGCGGAGGGCTGCACTATGGTAAGTGGAGCATTGCACTATGGTAAGTGAAGCATTGCAATATGGTAAGTGGAGCACTGCAATATGGTAAGTGGAGCACTGCACTATGGTAAGTGAAGCACTGCAATATGGTAAGTGGAGCACTGCAATATGGTATGTGGAGGACTGCAATATTGCATGTGGAGAATTGCAATATATGTGGGGCATTGCAATATGGTTTGTAAAGCGTTGAAATATGATGGTAAGTGGAGCACTGCGATAAGGTACGCGAGGCACTGCAATATGGGAAGTGGAACTTTGCAGTATGGTTCGTGGGGCATTGCAATATGGTTCGTGGGGCATTGCAGTATGGTTCGTAGAGCATTGCATTATGATACGTGAAGTACTGCAGTATAGTAAGTGGAACATTGCAGTATGGTTCGTGGAGCATTGTAATATGATACGTGGAGCCCTGCAATAATAGGCCTCCTTCACCCTCGTCTTTGTTCGCAATGACAGAAGACATTTCTTGTGTAGTATCACTGCAGCGACTTTTTGCGTCTTTCGGCCCCTCTACGTCCGAGTTCGGCATGGCAGTTTCCTTTCTTTTGGCATTGTGTTCTGTTCCCACATTTTTACTTATGGCTAATTTGACAAAGCGGTTTTTTCGCTATCAGAATATGGGTGTAGTTGAGTTTTGCTCAGTTATAGTTCGATGACATTACACCAGCAGTCAGTTATGAGTCGCTGGCTGCGTAAAGAAATCTTATCCTGACTTCCGGTCAATATGACGGATAGGCGAAAGGAACCGTTGAGGCACTGTCTGAAAAGTGTTCCTTGCTGCAGTTTCCTCAAATTACAAGCCCGGCTTACTGCCGGAGCTACTGAGTTTAGTGATCCGTGAACACCCTGAGCTGTGCTCTTTATCCGGATGGTGTTTCTATATTCAGATTACTTATGATAAGTGATGATACCGTATGACGAAGGACAGTTCAGCTGCGTTCACTTTCGGTGCTGATACGTCTTATGTCTTTTGACGTGTGCTGTGTTTACTATGATGGGGACTATAGCTGCCTTTCTTTGTTTTGATATTCGATGAGATGTTAATTCGGATAACTCCACTGGCACTGACGGTTGAGCAATTATGGATTTTCATTCGTTTGCAGTGATACCCGGGCCCTCGAATAACTAAACTATCTTATCGTAATTGGTGATTGCTGTCGCCTTCTTTCCTTCTTAATTTGCCTTTCAACGTCGAGGTGAAATATAGTTTGCAATCTTTAGTTCTTCTGTTGACCCCTGCTGTTGTTAAATTTTCTGGTACTCATAATATTCCATGAAGCCATCATTATCATTGTCGATTCTTTAGTCTGGCGTACTCGCAAAGCTTATTGGCTCGCCGTGTTTTAATTTTTCTGCCCTATCAAAACTGATGATTGCTATCGAAAAATTGCATTTTTAAGGGGTCACGAGGTCGTCTAGAGGTAAGGCGTCGACTTCTGAACAGGAAGATCACGGGTTCGACCACCACCACAGCCGGTAGGAATTTGTCAAAAATCGAAGCCGTGATTTCCTCGTGACTTTACCCTTCCCTGATCTTTGGGTATTGACATCCAACGTGTAGCCCACTCAGGAAACGGCGGAAAATTGGAGGTCCCGTGTATCCTTCCTTGCACGCGTTAAAAAAACCTTTTGCAGTTTAAAGTGAAAAGAGACAACTGTTTCTTATAGGCACAATAAGGCACGCCTCACAGCACCAGAGCTGGAAGTTGTCAGCGACCCACAGCTGATGGCTTGCGCTAGGATAGATGAACCAGAACCATCCAGACCCTGCTCCACCTCTCCGTGGTGCCTCTAGTAACAGACTAACCTGTCTAGTCTGGCCAAGCGAGTAGGGATCGAAGAGGGAAGACAACCCGGTACTCAAAAATGTCATACTGAAGTCGGATGTGTTGGGCCGACAGACGCAAATATCAGTTTTACTGCAAACCACAACACAACGCAGACACGCCCAATTAACGTCCTTTTAAGGGCGGATGACGAAGAGGTACACTCCTTTAGTCATCGGGCGAACGCAAGCAAGCAATGTGAAAAGAGAAGGCCTAAACTAGCTCTGCCGGGCAAAGATTGTTAAGGAAGTCTTTTTGAGCCGAAGACGGATGTTTCGAACCGAAAGGAGCAGATAAGACGGCCTTGCCGTAAAACTAGCCACACAACGCTTACATACTTTACAGATGATTGCTAAGAATATAAGATGAATATTGAAGACATTGAGCTATGGAAGCCAGAGTTGTCAAGTTTGACTTTTTTTAATGGAACAGATCTCAGACTTTATTTCTAAGTCAAAGGTTTAGCGTCTACAGTTTAGCGTCTACAGTTTAGCGTCTACGGTTTAGCGTCTACAGTTTAGCGTCCACAGTTTAGTGTCTACAGTTTAGCGTCTACAGTTTAGCGTCTACGGTTTAGCGTCTACAGTTTAGCGTCTACAGTTTAGCGTCTACAGTTTAGCGTCTACAGTTTAGCGTCTACGGTTTAGCGTCTACAGTTTAGTGTCTACAGTTTAGCGTCTACAGTTTAGCGTCTACAGTTTAGCGTCTATAGTTTAGCGTCTACGGTTTAGCATCTACAGTTTAGCGTCTGCAGTTTAGCGTCTACACATTATTAATGTATGTTAACAACATTAGGGATAGGACAATTTACAAACACTCACACGCAATTTTTTTAAAAAATCATAACCATAGAACCAGTGGCGTATTCTCTAAGTTACCGCAGCTACCGCCGGTAGCCTTGAACAAATATTACCGAATTACAAAAGGAAATGATAATTTATTCTATTTTTTTAAATAATTATATTACAAATTTTCGAATATTCTATTACACATTTTGTAGGCCAATATGATTTATTTGGGGGGAGCCGCGATAGCTCAGTGGTCAGTGAATTGGACTACAAAGGACAAGAGGTAGGGTTCGATCCCAACCGATGGCTTCCGGGTTCACCTAGCCTTAAATGGTACAGACATTTTTTTCTGGGAAAGTAAAGCGGCACGGGCGTAATACCGACCACATTACCCCAAAAATCATGTGCCGAAGGTCTATAAAATCTATGGTCACTAATACCATATTCCCTATACGCCACTTGGCGTGACGGGGGTACTTTACTTTACTTTATGATTTATTTGCTTTGGTTTGCATTTATTAAAGCAAGGTTTTCCTCTGGCCACTATAACGTTTGTGAATGAAACCGAAACTATCCTACGATAGTACATGATACCGCTAGTAAGTAGTGGTACATTTCTCATCTGTCGACACTAATAAATAAATATATAATGTCCATGACATTCAAAACAGGCAGTGAAAATAAACGGCTAAGCTACCGCTACAGAAATGCGGTTTCATGGGTTATTTTTAGTTCTAGCCAATTAGAAGCGTTAGAAAGTTAAAGTGAAATTATGCCTGATTACCGGAACTTCCTAAACTATTTATAATTACGTTATGTGCATCAGCATCTGTAGAGAGAACTTTTTATGCTCTCAAGAGAATCAAATCTTATTGTCGCTCAACTCAGACACAAGAACGTTTATCTGGTTTGGCAATAATGTCCATTGTGAAATAATTTCTTCAGAAACTTAGAAACCAACCCAACAGTACTTTCAATAACAAAGTCATCGAGGTATTGTCGTCTCAAACAAGACGGATCAAATTTACATATAAATAAGTAAGTAATTTAAAATGTAGTGATGTCATTAGCAAATATTACTTCATGTTAGCTTACTGAATATATTTTATGTGTTTATTTATTATGTCAGCGCTAACCCAGACCCTAAAACCAGTATACGCCACTGCATAGAACATTTTTTTGTGTGGAAACTGGGCCACCACCGTGAGATTATAGAAGAGAAGAATCACTGTTACTTGTCACGCTTTTTGTAAGAAGCGACTAATCGTCGCCTGTACAGTCAAATAGGGCGTACACGGAGCGACCTTATCGACAAAATTTACCGATACGTCATGAGAAACGCTGTCACAAGTGGTGGAGCGGATATGGGGAATTCCTGATCTCAATGAAATTGGCTCCATGGATATAATAAAATAAAACCATACTTTTGTCACAAACGCACACACAAAGATCCGTACCCACATAAGTAACAGGAGTGTGACAACAGTATTATCACCATGCATTACTGCTACTGCTGAGGGAGGTGATCATGCCTCTCCACGACTTTATATCTTCACGAAGTTCTTTAGACAACAGCAGTTGTTTATCAATTCTATATTGACCTCCCACAAAAAAAAAAAAAAAAAAAACATTCTCCATTACACTCTGGTATCTGCTCTTTCTGTTTCGCTCTATCTTTTCATCTTCCCATTTTTGTCCCACTTGACTGCCAAATAACTAAAATTATTCCATCCACATTACCTGCCACACCCTTCCCGCTAAAAAAAAAATGGTTGTTTCATTCCGATGTTGGCGCCATCTATCTCTTAGATTTGACCTCCTTCATGAATGACGTCACGATTATTCGTTTTAGCTACTCATTGTATTCTCAATATTCTTCTGTAAAACTGTAGCCATCGATTGTCCAGGATTTTCTCACCTCCAAATGTCAAGACCGAAATCAGTTTGACAAACTTTCATTTTAACTCGATGTAGTGTGTACTTGTTTTATACATATATATATAATTTCTTTATGTTTTATGGCGGGGATTATTTCTAGCATTTTCTCAGTTCTTCATTTGCAGTCTCATCTCGGTAGTGGTTTTATTTCATATTGTTCTTTCATCTAGGGTCCAGATCTGGCATTGGCAGCGCAAAATTGGGATAATGATTGTATTGTAGAGTTCCCGTTTTCCACCTAGAGTTAATTCCCTGTTCGACAATAGTAGTGATAGTTGTTCAATGATTTGACAAGCTTTGTTGCATCTTGAATCTATTTCATTTGCTTGTGAATTGTTGTTTATTATTAGATTTCATTCGTATTTAAATTCCTCTACTTGTTTTAGTTGTCTGCTGTCTATCGTTATGTTGATGTTCTGTTTCTCTTTTGCGATGTTCATTACTTGTTTTGTTGATTTCCATGTTGTATTGGGCGCCTATTAAGTCTTTATAAGTGTTCTTGTAGGTTTTCTATTCCTGATCGTCTGCAAACAGAAGCTTGTTAAACTCCTCTGTCTTGTTATATTGTTTTGTAAAATCAGTGTCTCAACTTCTATTCTCAAATCAGAATGCTAAATTTTAATTTAAGCTCGATGCTTTGTGTACTTGTTATATTATATCAAAGTACTATAGCAAATCTACATATATCCTGAAATTTATATGTCAAACTTTAATTTAACTTTAAGCTGGATGTAGTGTGTACATCAGATATAATAATAACATCAGATGGAAGATGCACCACAGAAATAAAAAGCAGAATAGCTCAGGCCAAAATAGCATTTCAGAAAATGAAAAACATCTTATGCAACAAATCTATGTCATTAGAAGTGAGAAAGAGAGTTCATCGGTGCTATATAGAACCAATTTTGAGATATTGAAGCAAATCATGAACCGCAAACAAACAAATGAAAAGGCGATTAGAGGTCACAGAGGTGGGATTTCTCAGAAGCATGTTAAAAGTTCCCTGGACAGCTAAAAAGACCAATGAGGAAATTCTCAAAGAGGCCAAACACAAAAAGGGAGCTCCTAAAAAACATAAGAAAGAAACAATCAACATTTTTCGGGCACATCATGAGAAGAGGAAAGTTGGAATACTTGGTTTCAACTGGCAAAATAAAAGGAAAGAGAGATAGCGGACGACAAAGAGAGAAAATACTAGATAGCTTGGTATCATGGCATGGAAAACGGCCAACAACAGGAATAATACGATGCACTGTAGATAGAAGAATGTGGAAACTCATGATCGCCTAGGCCAACCGGTATGGCACATGATGATGTGCGATTGTGTGCATGTTATAGTGTTTGGAAAATTAGTTATTCAGCTTCTATGTTTTTTTTTTCTGCCCTCTCCTTTTATAATTGAAACACTCTTCTTGTGTAAACCAAAGAACCGGAAAGATTCCCACCACGACTCCATTACATGAGTGAGTGATTTTCATTGTGTACTAAGACAAGATCAGGGGTAACCTGACGGTTAAAGATAGGCCATTCCGGTGTACTCGTTTATTTGTTGCCCCGGTTAAAATAAAATATTAAATTTCATAAAAAATTATAAGGAAGCTAAACAAGATTAAGTAAATGCTTTCTGAAGCAGTTAATTTTATAGAAAAACGCGAATCATAGTTAACAATTTATGGTAGTGAGATGGTATACATTCTATGTTTATAGAATAATCTATAGTAATGGTTGTATCATTATTTATAGTCAATGATAGCATCGTATAAATGGTATAATTGTAGCATAGCCTAGAGTCAATTATTATAGCATTAGTTTATAGTTAATTATTGTAAGATTAGTCTATAGTCAGTTAGTTTATAGTCAGTTTATAATCCATTAGTCTGTAGTCACTTGTTGTAGAATTAGTTTACAGTCAATTGTTGTAATATTAGTCTATAATCAACTGCTATAGCACAAAGACAACAGCCTAGTCTATGTCTATGACAACATTTAACAGGATAAGATTTGTTATTTGCAGCAGTAAAAGGTGTGCCACTTCCAGAAACATAATAGCTTGTCAATTTTAACAGAGTACAACAGAACTTTATCATCAGTCTAGAATGTCTAGACATCATAATTCATCGCTAGTGTTAACAGAGTAAAATAGCACTTAATCGTCAGTCTAGAGATGTCTAGACATCATAATTCATCGCTAGTGTTAACAGAGTAAAATAGCACTTAATCATAAGTCTAGAGATGTCTAGACATCATAATTCATCGCCAGTGTTAACAGTGTAAAATAGCACTTAATCGTCAGTCTAGAGATGTCTAGACATCATAATTCATCACCAGTGTTAACAGAGTAAAATAGCACTTAATCGTCAGTCTAGAGATGTCTCATCATCATCATGTGCCGTACCGGATGGCGTAGGCGATCATGCCCTTCCACAATCTTCTATTCACAGTGCATCGTATCAGTTCTGTTGTTGACAGTTTTCCATACCATGACACCAAGCTATCCAGTATTTTCTCTCTTTGTCGTCCACGATCTCTCTTTTCTTTTATTATACCAACTGTAACCAAGTATTTCAACTTTCCTCTTCTCATGATGTGCCCGAAAAATGTTGATTGCTTCTTTCTGGTGTTTTTTAAGAGCTCCCTTTTTGTGTTGGCCTCTTTGAGAACTTCCTCATTGGTCTTTTTAGCTGTCCAGGGAACTTTCAACATTCTTCTGAGAAATCCCATCTCTGTGGCCTCTAATCGTCTTTTCATTTGTTTATCTATTGTCCATGATTAGCTTCCATAGGTCAGAATTGGTTCTATATAGCATCGATGAACTCTCTTTCTCATTTCTATTAACATAGATTTGTTGCATAATATATTTTTTCATTTTCTGAAATGCTATTTTGGCCTGAACTATTCTGCTTTTTATTTCTGTGTTGCATCTTCCATCTAATGTTATCACTGTGCCCCTCGCATTTCAAACGTTGCACTTGTTTCAGATTTGTCTTGTTTAATTTTATGCTGCATGATGGTGATGATTATTTCTTCGATATAACCATTACTCCTGTTTTCTTACTATTCAGGCTGAGACCTTTCTTGTTGCTTTCTTTTACTATTATATCTATCATTTCTTGTAGCTCATTCTCTGTCTCTGATATTAAGACTGTGTCATCCGCATGTCGTAAATTATTTATGTTGTGACCGTTGACTTCAATTCCTTTTTTGTCTACTATTGATCTCATAATATGTTCGCTGTAAAGTGAAAACAAATCCGGCGACAGAACACAGCCTTGTCTGACTCCTTGTTTTATATATTGGAATTGTCCTGTTTGGTTGTTAATTCGTATAGCTGCTGTTTGTTGCCAGTTCATGTTTTTTTATGATTCGCAGATCCTTGTCATCAATGTTTAATTTCTCCAGCATATTTATTATTTCCACGTGCTTTACTTTGTTAAATCCTTTTGTGTAGTCTATAAAGCACATATATAGATCTTTCTTTACCTCTATAGTTCTTTCTATCAATGTTCTTAAGGTGTATATTGCATTATTGGTGCCCTTTCCTTCCACAAATCCACATTGTTCCTCACTTATTTCTGGTTTTATTTTGTTCCTTACACGTCTCATGATTATTCTTAGTAATATTTTAGTCATATGGCTCATGAGACTAATAGTGCGATGGTCTTCACAATCAGTGGCGCCTGACTTCTTCGGTATGGCTACAAAGATAGATTTTAGTAGATCTTCAGATATGTGTCCAGTGTTATATATGTCATTGAGTAGTTTTGTTGTGACTTGTACTCCCAGCTCTCCTAATGCATTTATCTCTTCGATTGTTATATAGTCGGGACCTGGAAATTTGACTCTTTTTATGTGTTGAATTGAGTCCTCCACTTCACTCTGCATTATTGGTGGTCCTGTGTCTTCATTTGAGTTGTTTAATTCTGGTCTTTCATCATCATAGAGTTGACTGATATATTCTGTCCATCTTTCCATTGTCTTCTCCGGTCCCATTATATCCTAGAGATGTCTAGACATCATACATCATCGTCAGTGTTAACAGAGTACAATAGCACTTAATCGTCAGTCAAGAGAAGTTTAGACATCATAATTCATCGCCAGTGTTAACGGAGTAAAATAGCACTTAATCATCAGTCCAGAGATGTCTAGACATCATAATTCATCGCCAGTGTTAACGGAGTAAAATAACACTTAATCATCAGTCTAGAGATGTCTAGACATCATAATTCATCGCTAGTGTTAACGGAGTAAAATGGCACTTAATCATCAGTCTAGAGATGTCTAGACAACATAATTCATCGCCAGTGTTAACGGAGTAAAATAGCACTTAATCATCAGTCTAGAGATGTCTAGACATCATAATTCATCGCCAGTGTTAACGGAGTAAAATAGCACTTAATCATCAGTCTAGAGATGTCTAGACATCATAATTCATCGCCAGTGTTAACGGAGTAAAATAGCACTTAATCATCAGTCTAGAGATGTCTAGACATCATAATTCATCGCCAGTGTTAACAGAGTAAAATAGCACTTAATCATCAGTCTAGAGATGTCTAGACATCATAATTCATCGTCAGTGTTAACAGAGTAAAATAGCACTTAATCATCAGTCTAGAGATGTCTAGACATCATAATTCATCGCCAGTGTTAACAGAATAAAATAGCACTTAATCATCAGTCTAGAGATGTCTAGACATCATAATTCATCGCCAGTGTTAACAGAGTAAAATAGCATCGAATCATCACTCTAGAGCAGTCTAGTTAGTTAGTTAGTTAATAAGTAAGTAAGTAAGGTAGTTAGTCAGTTAGCTAGTTAGTTAGTTAATAAGTAAGTAAGTAAGGTAGTTAGTAGTTAGCTAGTTAGTTAGTTTGTTAATAAGTAAGTAAGGTAGTTAGTCAGTTAGCTAGTTAGTTAGTTAGTTAATAAGTAAGTAAGGTAGTTAGTCAGTTAGCTAGTTATTTAGTTAGTTAATAAGTAAGTAAGGTAGTTAGTCAGTTAGCTAGTTAGTTAGTTAGTTAATAAGTAAGTAAGGTAGTTAGTCAGTTAGCTAGTTAGTTAGTTAGTTAATAAGTAAGTAAGGTAGTTAGTCAGTTAGCTAGTTAGTTAGTTAGTTAGTTAATAAGTAAGTAAGGTAGTTAGTCAGTTAGCTAGTTAGTTAGTTAGTTAATAAGTAAGTAAGGTAGTTAGTCAGTTAGCTAGTTAGTTAGTTAGTTGTGAAACGATCAACTAGTTTACAAGTCTACTACTTCTATACAGGGAAGACATTTTTATTTTATTTCTCATTCTATTTCGAACATTTTTTTTGTATTATTTATTATTTTACTTACATATCTGTGTGTATGTGTGTTGTATGTTTGTTCCTGCTGAATCCATATTAGGGGTCGTTCACATTTTGTGTCGTTCATTTATTACGCAAAGCTTTAACCATGCCGTTTTTTTTTCTTCTTTTTTTTTCTCATCTATATATTTTTTTAATTTTTTTTTTCATTTATATTTTTTCATTTATATATATATTTTTTCATATATATATATATTTTTTCATTTATATTTTTTCATTTCTCCTTACAAGTTTACCCCCCCCCCCGTTATCTTCGTAGCAACATATCCCCCCCCCCCCACCACCACCACCACCACCACCCCACCGACTAAGGCGATAAAACTGAGAATCACACCAGCGTAGTAGAGTCACGAACAAAATTCCATCGTCTCGTCCTCCATTATGAGCGTACGATCGGTGTAGGGATATACGAACGTCCATCATGATGATGTAGCACACACAACAATGGTATATGCTCACAAACGCTCTATCACTCCAGGGAATGCAGCCAGAAGCGCACGAAACACCGAAGCGATGGCGCAAATCCCCGAAGTGAAACCTTCGATTTACTTGGCAGAGAAGTCCATATTAAAAAGCTGCGAGAAACTGGTATTACAAAATTCTAGCAACGGCCATTGAACAGCACTCAATGTGGTGATTTAGACTGCATATCGACTCCAAGACGGGAGAAGGTCGCATTTACAATACCGACTTGCCACAAAGGATCCGCTGCCATGTGCACGACTCAATAGCACTGTTGCGAATCCGTCAAGTGGAATATCCTGTTAACTTTAACGCATAAATCTGCATTGGAGAGCTGAAATTAATGTCTCTAAACGCAAATCCTGCAGCGATCGATAAAACATGGACTCTATTCCACCATCTTGAAACCGGAATTCCAAGGTAACTAGAAAGTATGACTCATCACCTGTGTTAACTGAGTACAATAACATCTAATCCTCAGTCTTGAGTAGTCTAGACAGCAAGACTCAACGTTAATATTAACATCATAACCATTTGCCAATGTTAACAGTGTGACTTAAGCATCACATACTCTTCTCACACCTTCAACTTCCACGACATGACTTACCGATCATTTTAAATAATTGTTTACAATGTTATAAGTTGTAAGACCTGTAATTATTTATAACTATAGTTTCAACCCTTACGTATGCGTGTGAAAGCTGGAAAACAACAAGAGATATAGAAACAAAGTTGAACGCATTCGAAAATAAATGTCTAAGGAAAATACTTGGTATAGCGTGGAACGAATTCAAAACAAACAAGGAAATTAGAGAAATCGCCAATCAACCACTAATATCTTCAGTAATAAGGAAAAGACGATGGTCATATGTTGGACATGTGATGAGAAGAGATAATAACCGAATAGCAAAGCAAGCCCTCATGTGGGAAACAACAGGTAAGAGAAAAAGAGGAAGACCCAGGGAGACACTGAGAAGAACATTGATGAGAGAGGCAAGAGCAGCAGGATTCGGCTCCCTCAATGAGATAGAGCAGCATGCACAGAACAGAGACAAATGGCGAGATTTGATAAAATATCTTTAAAAGAAAACTGCTAGAACAAAAATTCAGATAGGAGAAGGAGTATCTAGGTCTACGCCCTATGGGCCGGCTACGGCTCGAAAGGTCAATAGATAGATAAATAGATAGATAGATAGATAGATAGATAGATAGATAGACAGATAGATAGATAGATAGATAGATAGATAGATAGATAGATAGATAGATAGATAGATAGATAGATAGATAGATAGATAGATAGATAGATAGATAGATAGATAGATAGATAGATAGATAGATTAGATAGATAGATAGATAGATAGATAGATAGATAGATAGATAGATAGATAGATAGATAGATAGATAGATAGATAGATAGATAGATAGATAGATAGATAGATAGATAGATAGATAGATAGATAGATAGATAGATAGATAGATAGATAGATAGATAGATAGATAGATAGATAGATAGATAGATAGATAGATAGATAGATAGATAGATAGATAGATAGATAGATAGATAGATAGATAGATAGATAGATAGATAGATAGATAGATAGATAGATAGATAGATAGATAGATAGATAGATAGATAGATAGATAGATAGATAGATAGATAGATAATTTCTATATTTAAAGTAAAATGTGTTAACATTAAAAACTTAACCTCCATTTAAAATAACCGACATGTAATTATGGTCGTTGATAACAAAGTGGCACATGCCACATGTATGTTAATCATATTCAATATTGCCAGAGTGAGCTATCCTTTATGTAAGGGACCTAACCTAACTTCAACGTTTATAATCTGATCTATATTTTATGTAGTCATCTTGATACTCGGGCCAATGTTTAACAAACAGACATAGAATTAATTTGCTTGCTTTAGTTCGCCCGATGACTACACTATTCTAGAGTATTCGGACTGTAGAAATCCTCTTCGTCGCCCGCCCTAAAAAGGACGTTAAGTGGGCGTGTCTGCGTTGTGTTGTGGTTTGCAGTATAACTGTGATACTTGCGCCTTTCGGCCCAAGACATCCGACTTCAGCACATATAGAATTAATTTAATCAGCCATGTAATATGGCCGATCTATACAAACTTTCGTCATGTGATCATTTAGGATATTGTTAATCATCATCATCATCATGAGCCATACCGGTTGGCGTAGGCGATCATTTCCTTCCACAATCGTCTATCTACAGTGATTCGTATGAGTTCTGTTGTTGACTGTTTTCCATGCCATGACGCCAAGCTATCCAGTATTTTCTCTCTTTGTTGTCGACGATCTCTCTTTCCTTTTATTTTGCCAGTTGTAACCAAGTATTCCAACTTTCCTCTTCTCATGATGTGCCCGAAAAATGTTGATTGCTTCTTTCTGATGTTTTTAGGAGCTCCCTTTTTGTGTTGGCCTCTTTGAGAACTTCCTCAATGGTCTTTTTAGCTGTCCAGGGAACTTTAAACATTCTTCTGAGAAATCCCATCTCTGTGGCCTCTAATCGTCTTTTCATTTATTTTTGTCTACTGTCCATGATTAGCTTCCATACGTCAGAATTTGTTAATATTGTTAATAGTTCCATATATTTTTCATGCAAGATGTGCAAGATAACACTGGTGTTAATAAAATGGAGTATATTTAATCTACTGAGCCTGACAGAGTTGCAGGTGACAACAACCTGACCTTTATTTAATATAGATCTTATGGTCAATGTTGACAACTTGACTTGTATTTAATGTACATCTTAATGTCAATGCTAACTTGACTTGTATTTAATGTGCATCTTAATGTCAATGCTAACTTGACTTGTATTTAATGTACATCTTAATGTCAATGTTATCTTGACTAGTATTTAATGTAAATCTTGATGTGAATGTTAACTTGACCTATATTTATTGTCAATCTTAATGTAAAAATTAACTACTTGACCCATTTTAAATGTAAATATTAAAGTCAATGATAATAGTTTGACCTAAATTTAATTTAAACTTTAATATCAAAGTCAACAACTTGACCTATAATTAATGTAAACGTTAAGGTCAATGATAAAACTTGGCCTATATTTAATGTAACTTCGTGGTCAATGATAACACTTGGCTTATATTTAATGTAAACGTTAAGGTCAATGATAACACTTGGCTTATATTTAATCTAAACGTTAAGATCAATGATAACACGTGGCCTATACTTAATGTAAACGTTAAGGTCAATGATAACACTTGGCCTATATTTAATGTAACTTCATGGTCAATGATAACACTTGGCTTATATTTAATCTAAAAGTTAAGGTCAATGATAACTCTTGGCCTATATTTAATGTAACTTCATGATCAATGATAACACTTGGCTTATATTTAATGTAAACGTTAAGGTTAATGATAACACTTGGCTTATATTTAATGTAAACGTTAAGGTCAATGATAACACTTGGCCTATCTATATTTAATGTAACTTCATGGTCAATGATAACTCTTGGCTTATACTTAGTGTAAACGTTAAGGTCAATGATAACACTTGGCCTATATTTAATGTAACTTCATGGTCAATGATAACACTTGGCCTATATTTAATGTAACTTCATGGTCAATGTTTACAAAATAGCCTATTTCTTTCTTTGTGGCGTTTACCCAATAATTACTAATGAAATGGACGCTTCGTTACCTGTCCTTAAAAGGACGTTAAATGGGCGTAGATGAATTGTGTGTTTTTTTGCACCTTTCGACCCAACACATTTGACTTTAGCGCAGCATATTAGAGTACCGAATTGACTTCCCTCTTTGCTTCCCACTCATTTGGCCAGAGCAGACTTGTTAGTCTGTTACTATAAGCACAGCTAAGAGGTGCTATAGGATCTGCATGGCTCTGACTCTCCGACTGCAAGGTTCGAGCGCTGCTCCTTGCCTCCTAACCTATCATCAATATCATCATCATCATGATCATCATCATTTTCAAGTAGCATGTTTGCTGGCGTAGGTGATGATGTCTCTCCACAACTTTCGATCTCGACAGTTATTTATGATTTCTGTTGTTAACCTTCTGCCAAGCCATTTTTTTAAAAACTGTTTGACATCTGTTCTCTTTCGTTCCCTCTATCTCTTCGTCCCTCAATTTTCCCAGTTGTTACAATATATTCCAGCTGTTCCCTTCTCATTGCATGTCAAAACAAATGATGATTGTTTCTACCTAATATTGGAAATTAGCCCTCTTTTTTGATTGGCCTCTTTCAGTTTCAGAACGTTTTCATTACTCTTCTTACCTGCCCATGGTATTCTCAACATTCTTTTGTAAAACCACATTTCTACAGCCTCCAGTGATTTTCTTGCCTGTTGTCCTATTGTCCATAAATCACATTCATATGTTAAGACTGGCTAAACATAACATTTAAGAACTTTTTTCTTGCTTTTATTTTCAAAAATGAATTGCATAGTATCTTTCTCATTTTTTTTTTTTTTTTTTGGAAAGCTGCTTTTGCCTGTGCCATTCTGCATCTCACCTCTGTTGTACATCTATCATATGAGGTTAACATTGTTCCCAGATATTTAAATTAATTTACCTGTTTTAATATTGTTCTACTTGTCTTTATTATGCATTGCGGTGAAGTCTTTCTCTTTGTTGCTACCATTACTTCTGTCGTTTTGCTATAAAGGCTGAATTCTTTATTTTTGCTTTCCTTCATTATAATGTCTAACATTTATTGACCTATATTTAATGCAAACGACAAGGTAAATATGAACAAATTGGCCTACGTTTTATATAAGCAAAATAACCTTTCTTCACTGTCATTTAACTAACCATGCACCTTCACATAAACAAATTGATCACTGTTTAATGTCAGCGGAGCCATGTCAAGGGAAGAGGTATACCACACTTAGAAAAAAATTCACAAATAATGAACAACAACACACACAAAAAAAGAACAAAAGATAGTCGGAAAGAGGATCCCATCTAGAGATCTACCACATCGAATGTTTCTCTTCCTAATAATGTTCATTATAGCCCTCTCAGCACCAGAGCTGGAAGTTATCAGCGACTCATAGCTGATGGTTTGCGCCAAGATCGGTGAACCAAAACCATCCAGACCCTGCTCCACCTCTCCGCAGTCCCTTTATTTTTCCCAGAAAAAATCTGGTACCCATTTAAGGCTGGGTGAACCCGAAAGCCATCGGTTGGGATCAAGCCCTTCCTTTTGTCCTTTGTAGTCCAGTTCACTAACCACTTAGCTATCGCGGCTCCCTAGACTGTGACACTACGATAAATTAAATGTAAGGAGTAAAGAGAAATAGTAATAAATGAATATTACTTTAGAGGGAAACTTCCGAGGCGATAAATCAGCGAATCAGTTCAGGGGAAGTGACATGTTTAAAACACTCGGAAAACAAACACAAATAGTCAATAACAGAAATTTTTTTTTTTTAAATTTTGTCTTGATAAGAAAATACAGATATACAATTTATTCTAGAGTTGTATTCGTAACCCTATGCTATATCATGGGTACACATGCGTGATGGACATCGCCATTGATAGCCACTTTTTTAGGTAGCTGAGTTGGCATTATACTATAGCGTTTTGTTCTCGTGGCAAGGCGCTGTGCTAAAGAGTATAGGATCGATCCTGCTTCGAGCCGTCAATCGTTCTTTGTTTTTTTTTCTGTTGTTGATTATTTGTGATTTTTTCCCGATTGTTGTAAACATGCCTCTTCCGCTGAACTTATTCACATTAAATGTAAGTAGCATGACCTTTCAATGTAAACAGCATGACCTTTCCGTGTAAAAAGCATGACTTTTCAATGTAAACAGCATGACCTTTCAATGTAAACAGCATGACTTTTCCATGTAAAAAGCATGACCTTTCAATGTAAACAACATGACTTTTCAATTTAAAAAGCATGACCTTTCAATGTAAAAAGCATGATCTTTTAATGTAAACAGCATCACCTTTAAATATAAGCAAGACTCAGAAAGAATGAGGACGTAGTAGTATTATAATAATTATTATCAGCAATAAAATAAAAAGTAGCAGTAACAGCAATAATAACAGTGTTGATAGCGGCAGTAGTAACAAAGTAGTAACAGTAGTAGCAGAGTAATATTACAAGTAGTCGCAATATAATAGTAGTAACACTAGTAACAGTAGTAATAGTATTCATAACGCCAGTAACAATAGTAATATTAGTAGTTAACACTTGTACCATTAGTAGTATTAGTAGTAATAGTAGTAATAGTGGTAGTAGTGGTAGTAGTGGTAACACCCATAACAGTAGTAGTAGTTATAATAGTAGTTGTTGTAGAATTAGTTGTAGTAGTAGTTATTGTAGTAGTAGTGGATGTAGTAGTAGTAGTAGTAGTAGTAGTAGTAATAATAGTTGCAATAATAACTGCATTAGTAGTAGTGGTTTTTTGTAGTAGTAGTTGTTGTTGTAGAAGTAGTAGTTGTAGTAGTAGCTGTAATAGTAATAGTTGTAGTAGTTGTTGTAGTAGTGGTAGTAGTAGTTGTTGTAGTAGTGGTGGTAGTAGTAGAAAGAAAAAAAATGTTCAGTAATGACGCTAAAGAAACAATTTACCTGTAAATCATTTGCGAATATCCGGACTTTCCATCACTTGAGACCAAACTCCAAACACACGCAACATTGAATACGTAAAATTCTGATTTCCAAGAAAAATCTGTGAATTAATGCACCAGTAACACAAAAGTTCTTACAAAAAACCCCGATTATATCACTGGTTACAATAAAACACAACCACGCCATCATTACCTTCCCAATTCTCCAACCACAATGTATGTTTGTGCATGTTTTTACCGACATCAAAATCAGTGTACACCGTCGTGGGAACAGACAAGTTTTCATTTTCCCTCTGACCCCTACCATGCCCCCTTCTAAGTGACAGGACACCTACTCCACGACATTTGTCAGTTTGTTTTTTTTTATGCATTTTTTTTTTAATTTTGCAAACTTCCTGTCTTAAGTGCGAGTTTGTAACTTGTGAGAACACCTTCTGTAGTCTCTTATAGGCCCTTAAACGTTTCTGAAGCGGTAAGAAATCTGCAGAGATAAATTTGAATGCAGACGTGAGGGATAGAACTGAACACGATAGCATGTTCCTCAACAAAGAAAACAAAAGCTAGCCAGGCTGTCTACACTCCCCAGAATACATGTTTATTTCATTCCCTTATGTACGAACTTCCTCTTCTTCCCTTCCTCATTTGCCTTTCACCGTCGAGGGAAGACATAGTTTGCAGTCTTTTGCTCTTTTATTGGCCTCTGCCGTTGTTATATTTCCTAGTCTTTCTAATATTCCATCATTCTTTTTATGGTCGGGCCTTGAGTTGAAAGGGTGGTACTACAATCTGTTTATAAGCTAGTTGGAGTCTAAAAATTCATGCTTGTCCTGTTCTGTTGAGAGCTGGTACCAGGCGTTACTTTTAATAAGTCTATCGTAACTCTATCATTCCATCCAATTAAAAGAGAAAATCGTGAAGTGTGATGTACCAGGTCTCTGAATCTCTAGTGCACTTATATTGGTGGAATAGATATTATATTTATCACATTAATTTTGTTATATTTGTCAAATAAAAATTAAAAACATGTAGCAAGTTAGTTACGAGATCCAGCGATTTCACTTATACTACACTACTAAAGGGAGCCGCGACAGCTCAGTGGTTAGTGAACTTGACTACAAAGGACAAGAGGTAGGGTTCGATCCCAACCGACGGCTTCCGGGTTCACCCAGCCTTTAATGGGTACCGGATTTGTTTCTGGGAAAGTAAAGCGGCCCGGACGTAATACCGACCACATTACCCCAAAAATCAAGTGCCGAAGGTCTGTAAAATTTATGGTCACTAACACCATATTCCCTATACGCCACTTGGCGTGACGGGGGTACTTTACTTTACTTTACTTACACTACTAAAGGAAACAAAATAAAATCAAATGAGTACATTTAATAAGAGTTTCCAAATTGCGTTAATCACACTGGTCACGTGATCTTCATGAGTTTTGTTTCTTACTCTTCAAGTCCGCTATACTTTGCACGTTCTTCAGGACACAGGCATTAATGCATGCTAAGTGTTGAAACACACAGGAGAAACACCAACGCGCGTGATGGGAATCTGTGTAAAGTTTTCATTTGTAGAGAAGCTCTTGGTGTGAAAATGGTTGATCTGGAAGAAGCCACACTCAAGTTCATCAATGGAAATTAGACTACTCTTGACAGCGCGCATTAGCTGCAATATTGCAGCAGACCTTTATTCTCTTTGTCTCGAATTTACGAAAACCGCTAACACGTCGATTGTCTTGAATTCTAAACCATTTTAATTTAAAAAAAAAAAAAAAAACTTTATCACTTCAGTCTCACCGAATGTATCATTATCCATTCTGACAATTGTGTCTCCCCTTTAGATATAAGGAAAGCCGCAATAGCTCAATGATTAGTGAACTGGACTACAAAGGACAAGAGGTAGGGTTCGATCCCAAACGACGGCTCCGGTTCACCCAGCCTTTAATGGGTACCGGAATTTTTTTCTGGGAAAGTAAAGCGGCACGGGCGTAATACCGACCACATTACCCCAAAAATCATGTGCCGAAGGTCTGTAAAATTTATGGTCACTAACACCATATTCCCTATACGCCACTTGGCGTGACGGGGGTACTTTACTTTTTTTTTTTTTTTAGATATAAGGCGATTTTCTATTTGTCGCTTCAAGCGATATAATTATGTAGGTTCAAGATAACGACTCACATTAAATGATATATTATCTACCCTCCATTCTAAAGCCACTCCACTTAAGCTTAAATTTTAAACTGTCGGTAAAGGTTCAAGATCAAAAAGCGTACTATTTCCTGTCTTCCAAAAGCATAACTTCTTTTGTAAGTGAAGATAAAAGGTTACTGTTACCCTGTCTTTGCGGCCCGGATCTAGGAAGTGTCGATCAATGCGCAAATTAGCTGTTCTTTATTTAGAATTTGGCGCAAATCATCATCATCATCATTAAGTAATGAACCTGCTGGCGTAGGTGATCATGTCCCTTCACAACTTTCGATCTCGACAGTTATTTATCATTTCTGTTGTTAACCTTCTGCCAAGCCATTCTCTTAAGCTGTCTGGTATCTTTGCTTCCCTCTATCTTTTCGTCCCTCAATTTTCCCAGTTGTTACAATATAATCCAACTGTTCTCTTCTCACCACATGGCCAAAAATGACGACTGCCTCCTCCTAATAATTGGCGCAAATACTAACAGGTAATTGTAATAACAGTAGTTTCTGCGTCATATAATACTAGTCAACCAATTCTAGTTTTCAGCAATTTTTACAATTGGTATATCGAGACAATCGAAGTAATAGAAGTTCTGGCTAGGTCATATATTAATTTATGGAGTCGCGGAAGATCTGTGTTCAGTGAACTTGCATAGCACAATCTACATGCCGTCAAAGTAGCAGTGTAAGGATTGCCATTAGTTGAGACATGTAACAAAGAAAAATAGCGTCTCATAATCGGAATGTGGGATGCAAACTATTTCAGCTGGATTGACTTATATTGACTAATTTATCCATTGTCTCGGCTACTCATGACTAATTCATTCAGCCATACAGCAGTTGATGACTAAAATTTATTTAGCCACTCGGCTTTTGCTGTTGGTGTGTTGTTTATTCAGCCATCAGCCATTATTACTAATTATTTCAGTCACTCGGCTATTTTCCTGAGCATTCAGCTACTGCAATTGACGTCACAACTCGCTGTGCCCGACTCAGTCAAGAAATATCAATCACGGAAGTCACGCGACCCTTTTGAACTGTGAACTTTGCTCATCCACTTGCCTCAGAGGCAGCCATGCAACTCTATAAGACAGCTTTTGAGGGGGTGGGGGGGGGGGTGGAGCAGGAGAAGGGGAGCAGGGAAGACTAGGTTTCTACCCGACTTAACACCTGTCACAGGTGGTAGAAGTTTCTCTTCCAAGTTGTTGTTTCTCTCCCCTTCCCTCCTCCGGTCTCAGGGGAGTGAGATTCGACAACCAAGAAGACGTGACTTCAACATAAACTAAACTACAACTTCCTAACTCTTTCATCATTAAAAGAACTAATAAAAGAAAGCTGCTCATCGCTGGTGGATCTAAAATACGGTGTTCATATTTACGCTGCTACAGTAGCGACGTGCTATGGTCTCCCGACTACACTGTAAAGTACGAGACTTGAACCGGTGTCTTAGCACGCGAGTTTACACCCATATGTGCTCGGCCGCCTATCTAGAAATGTTCGGATATTTCTGTATAGTGTCGCCTCAAGCATCGAAACTCAGATGCGAAGCGACATTCCTCACCTTCCCAGGGTACTACCCTGGTACCCATTTCTGCCAACGGCTGGGTCGACTGTGGGGGTATTTTTTTTTTTTCAACCACGAGTACAATTCACACTGCTCACATTGGGAATCGAACACGGGTTGTCCGAACGTCGGTAGTCCAGTCGGGTGGTTTTCCCAACTAGGCTACCGAGGCCCCCTCCCTACTACACTGTTCTGCCATCTAGTGGCGTACCGTGAGAGGTGCAGAATAGGGAACACATTGCTCTCCTTGGGTGTCCGGTTAGCGCAATCGATAGGCGGTTGGCTTACCACGGCAACATCCGGGGTTCGTACCCTGGCGAGGACACCTGGGTTTTACTAATTCCCTAAAAATTAGTAGGAGCCGCGATAGCTCAGTGGTTAGTGAACTGGACTACTACGGACAAGGGTAGGGTTCGATCCCAACCGACGGCTCCGGGTTCACCCAGCCTTAAATGGGTACCGGATTTTTTCTGGGAAAGTAAAACAGCACGGGCGTAATACTGACCACATTACCCCAAAAATCATGTGCTGAAGGTCTGTAAAATATAGGGTCACTAACACCATATTTCCCTATACGCCACTTGGCGTGACGGGGGTACTTTACTTACTTTTATTGCTCTCCTTGACTCGAGAATTTGCATGCTGATCATGAACGCCTTCCACCAGCAGGATATATATATATATATCCTAGGCAGCAAAATTTCCAGTTTTCAGGACAATGACGTTTTGTATTTATCACTACAAAATGGTTAATTTTGTTTTACTCTCCCCTGTTTGTGTGTGCGCATGTTTGTGTGCATTTGTATTACATATATATATATATATATATATATATATATATATATATATATATATATATATATATATATATATATATATATATGTCTAGCCCTTGATAGACATTTATTTAGTTATACAATATATGCACTAATCCTTTGTAGATGTACACGACTATATTAATGTTATATGTTCCTCTACATCTATTTACATAACTCTATTTGTTCATGTTTTACGTAGCACTAACCCTTATTGACAGTTTTAATTAATTCTGTTATCATGTCAGTTCATCTGTTAAGAACATTTGTTGACATTAACTTATCCCTTTAGATTCAGCGGTTCCAAAACTTGTATGCGCCTTGGTACACTCAAAAAACAACGATGACAGTCCCTGTGTAACAAAGAGGTATCTTCTTGACTTTTCAACCATGGATGACAGGATTAAGATCTGTAGGGCATGAGTATACCTGAAGGTAAATGCAGATAAAGAGCATCAATTGCACCTTGAGCTCAACACAGAGAAAGGTGTCGGGCTAAGAAGAGGGAAATCATGGATGGGCCGAGAGATGATGCCATCAAATAGGTCTGTGGGCTTACCAATATCTACGTTGGCGAGGAGTGGATGCCCGTTTTTACGTCATTCAGGGGAACTTTCTCGTGTATTGTCACAATCGACAGGAAAGGTATGGAACAGAACTCAGTCGTGATCAATGCGGAAGTCAACGGTCTCTTCTGAGATAACACCGATGAGAAAGATGCAGTCAAAAGAGTAAATGGGCATTTACATCACGCTCGGCAGGCAGATTAGTCAAGGAAGACAGTGGGGCATACGTTATGACCACGAGTAGAATGACGATGGAAGTGATGGCAGTGACCAAGGCATTCATCTGGTTAGAGTCACAAGACTACGCGCCTGCTTGTATACTAAGTGATTCGATGAGCATGATAAGAAAAGTGGTGGCGGGCTCTGTACGCATGTAATGAATAGAGTCATTGCAAAAGTTAAAAATGCGAAAGGTCACCTTTGTCTATGTCACTGGGCATGCGCGAGTAAGGGGAAATGAAAGAGCAAACAAGTTGGCAAGCTGCGCTGTCGTTAAAGACGGTCAAGCAATGGAACGGGTGGGCATCATCAATGCCCTCAGAGACGTGGGAAGGGCACAGGACTTCGAGAACCATTAGTCCACGTCACTCCTTCGGATGAAAGAGATGAAAGTTAAGATGGGCATAGCCAGAAACGAGAAACTTAGTGGCAGTATAAGAAGACTTATCAACCAACACATAACTGGAGTCGTCAGTCGCTGGACACTATGGAACTTGCTGAGGAGGGGATCTGAGCATCTATGAACATGTTCAAAGCGCACTGATGATGACGCGTAAATAATTCAGTAACTCACTCAGTGAACAACATTCTTATTTATGAGCCATGTAACCTAAAGATGATAGATGTGTATGATGATATAGTAAAATATAGATACACAACAACAAGTGCTGACTCTCTGTCATTGTTCTATTCTAAATGCCCCTTCTTCCTTTCAGCTCCCTGTGGAGTATAGGCCGTCAACAAACACTTTCCAAGTCGCCTTGTTTCTTGCCATTCTCCTACAATCATTCTATGTCTTCCCTATATTCTTCATCTCTGAGTGCACTGGTCTTCTTCGAATATATTTTGATATTCCCTTGTGTCTCGTTCCCTGGAAAAACGGTCTAGTCGTATGTCACCCTCAATTGGCTTTCCTTTGCGTGTGACCTATGCAGAGTAACCGTTTTTGTTTTACTGGTATTTGACTGGCACTTTCATATAGTTCTGAATTAGTGATTTTGTTTTGTCATTTCCATTCCTTTATTCTGCATCCATTAATTAAAGTATGAATCTTCGTCACTGTCGTGGCTCCTAATGACCTAATTTGGAACTACCTCCTAATCTGTCCACATTTTTTCTTCTTATTTTTCATATTCATCTTCTTTTTTCCACTTCTTCTTCTTTTTCTACTGTTAACTATCTTAAGATTTAAATTCTTTGTTGTTCTGTCCTTCTTTATTCTAGGTTTTACATCTTCAATACTTACAATAAAAATATAGGAAACAGCTCTATTTATTATAATTTGACACAGATGGTGGGATCTAGGTCACGTTCTCTTGATCGCTGCAGTAAGTGCATTCGGAATCTGATTAATTTCGGTTCTCCGTTGTACTTTTCTGTGTTAAAGTAAAAGTGATGATCTTATTACATCTACGCCGCTAAAGCGATGTTGTACGTCGGCAACAGTCCCTTTTTGACAAATCAAGTGTTGTGAATGCGACCTTCTAACGTCTAGACTTGATCTGCGCTTTACGTCACATTGGTGATGTTCATGGCCGTTGTTGGAATTCCTTGACGCAAGTTATTTCCTTGTTACTTATCAATGTAAACTACATCGTCAGCCGCAGTTTTATCTCTTTACGGAATTTGCACATGTGTTTTGTTCGTCTTAGGCTGCTTTTACTAGAGTAATCAGAAATCCAAAGGGAATGAAATTGTGTGTACGACTTTTTTTTGTGTGCTACGTCATCATAATGGTTCATCGTATATCCTTAGACTCTAGACCGGACATACGCTAATCTTACGGTCGATTGTTTGATGTGCAACGGGGATAATATGACGACTAACTGCGTGTCTATATGTTTGGAATTGGAGTCAACAACGATGGCCTAACATCATCAAGCGCTCTACATTTTTTTTAAAAATATGACGATCATCATTTCCAAGAGGACGTGAACTCCCGGTATATGGTGGATAGGCGGCGGGAACAATTGAAGGCTATGCATGAAAAGTGTTCTTTGTTGCAGTTTCCTCATATTCCAAGTCCGGCGAGTTGCAGGAGCTACTGAGTTAAGTGCTTACCGTGAGCGGTGTGTCTCATCCGTTTTGATCCTGTTTCGATAGTCCAATTGCTTTCGATGAATGATGATATCGTATGACAGGGAAAAGTTGGCTGTGTTCACTTTCTGCGCGATTTCGTCTTTTGGCGTGTGCTGAGACTGCTATAATGGGGACTACAGTTACTTTTCTTTGTTTGGGAGGTGAGATTCGGATGATTACGCTGGCACGGCGGTTGAGCAATTATGGATTTTAATTCGTTTGCAGTGATACCGGGGCCTTCCATAACCAAATAACGTATAATGTATAGCGCAAAAGAGCATCCGATGGTAATAACTGTGTAATAGTTCCTGTTATAGTTTATGCTATATACGTCTCATTTATAAACGTCTCTAACTGACTCCTCTAATAAGATAAACTTTTGTTGACAAGTCGTGTTTATTTGTTGTAGCATGAACCATTCCATTGTAAAAAAAAAAAACCCAAATGCTATTTGTTGTAGTATAAACTTTTCCATGACACACAGCCGTGTTTGTTATAAACTTTTCCATGACACACAGCCGTGTTTGTTATAAACTTTTCCATGACACACAGCCGTGTTTGTTATAAACTTTTCCATGACACACAGCCGTGTTTGTTATAAACTTTTCCATGACACACAGCCGTGTTTGTTATAAACTTTTCCATGACACACAGCCGTGTTTGTTATAAACTTTTCCATGACACACAGCCGTGTTTGTTATAAACTTTTCCATGACACACAGCCGTGTTTGTTATAAACTTTTCCATGACACACAGCCGTGTTTGTTATAAACTTTTCCATGACACACAGCCGTGTTTGTTATAAACTTTTCCATGACACACAGCCGTGTTTGTTATAAACTTTTCCATGACACACAGCCGTGTTTGTTATAAACTTTTCCATGACACACAGCCGTGTTTGTTATAAACTTTTCCATGACACACAGCCGTGTTTGTTATAAACTTTTCCATGACACACAGCCGTGTTTGTTATAAACTTTTCCATGATACACAGCCGTGTTTGTTATAAACTTTGCCCGAATAGACAGCCGTGTCTATATGTTACAATATTCACTTTTCCATTGTAAGCCGCAGTGTTTATTTGTTATTATATAAACGTTTCCATTATAACCAGCCTTTTTTCGTTGTTGCATTATAATTTTCACTTTTTGAAAGTAGTGTTTGCTACCTATTATACGATCTTTTCAATTAAAGAGACGCTATCATAGAAAATGGACTGTACAGCACTAAGACAAAGGGTAGGTACCAAAGAGATGCGGGTATTAGTAATCAGCCATCAATAATCATTATCATGTGCCATACCGGTTGGCGTAGGCGATCATGTCCTTCCACAATCTTCTATTCACCGTGCATAGAATCACTTCTGTTGTTCACTGTTTTCTATGCCATGATACCAAGTTATCGATATTCTGTCTTCGTTATTCGTGATCTATCTTTCCCTGTGTTTTGCAAGTTGTAACCAAGTACTCAAACTTTCCTCTTCTCATGATATGCCCGAAAAATGTTGATTGCTTCTTTCTGATGTTTTTTTAGGAGTTCCCTCTTTTTGTTGGCCTCTTTGAGAATTTCTTCATTGGTCTTTTTAGCTGTCCAGGGAACTTTCAACATTCTTCTGAGAAATCCCATCTCTGTGACCTATAATTGTCTTTTCATTTGTTTGTCTACTGTCCATGGTTCGATTCCATAGGTCAGAACTGGTTCTATATAGCACCCATAAACTATCTTTCTCACTTCTATTGACATAGATTTGTTGCATAAGATATTTTTCATTCTCTGAAATGCTTTTTTGGCTTGCTCTATTCCGCTTTTTATTTCTGTGGTGCATCTTCCATATAATGTAATTATTGTGCCCAAGTATTTGACGCGTTGCACTTGTTTCAAGTTTGTCCAGTCTATTTTTATGCTGCATGATGGTGATGATTGTTCCTTTGAAAGACCATCACTTCTGTTTTTTTACTATTCAGACTGAGACCTTTTTTGTTGCTTTCTTTCATTATTGTGTCTATAATTTCTTGTAGTTCATTCTCTGCTATTAAAACAATATTAATAAATTATATGTTTTCACTTATATGCAATGTGTTTTTAAAGTCTCTGTGCAGTGCAAATATTTGTGAAATTACAGAAAATTGTAACGTAAATTTGTATTATTCATCTAAACACTACTGCTCTTGGCTGGAGTGTATTGGGTAAAGTGGCTGTTCTTACGATAAAGTTGTGTCTACAGCATGTCTTCAAAATGTCCACCTCGGGCCTCAAGACATTTGTTGACTCGCCTCTTCTTATTTTTGAAAACCTTCTGGATAATGACCAGTGATATTTGTTGGATCTGGGTAACGATTTCTGCCTTCAGGTCATTAATTGTTTGTGGATTATTTAGATCAACTTTTTCTTTCAGCACACCCAACAGATAATAGTCAGGCAGAGTTAGGACTTTTCAGTCTTGAAATTTCAGCACAAATTGTGGAAATAAGTCTACAGTATATTTGATACCATTACAGAAGACATATTTCATCAACAATATATTGCTTTCAATGTTTGAAACTTTTTTCTTTCAGCGATGAAACCGTGAATATAACAACGGCTTGTTGTGTTATGCTGCTGTGAACATAGAACATCAAGACGTAATTTCATCAATCGTGACGTAATTTCAAACAATATTTTTCAAATCACTGTTCACCTACTTTTCAAACACTGTATAAAGATGTTCTTAACAATGTATTATTAATTCATATAACGTATTCTCTTAGATACAGCACAATTTCATTACAGTCGCGTCATAAAACACAAACGTAATCTTAAAGATAACTGAATGTAACCAAATGCCTCCGCAACCTTGTAGCAGTAGTAGCAGAAATGTTGCCTGTTCCCCAACACCAGAAGTATGCCGGGGTACCAAGGAAAGTCATACAAACCGTACTGGCTCAAAGGTCAAGACTACGAGATAGAGCGCTCAATTTTACATGTCACGTAATGCACATGGGGCATATGTCTGACGAACACACAACAATGCTTATATAGGTATGTGTGTATTCACATACACACACAAATACATACATACATACATATATATATATATATAAAGTAAAGAGCCCCTGTCACGCCAAGTGACGTTTCATATTCCCTTTTTTTGCTGCTTCTTCTGCCTTTTTAGCTAGTTCATCTATATATTTCCTCTTATCCCTTTTAATTCATCTTCTCACTTCTTTGTTCACCTCTGTGTAAGCTTCCTGTGTCTTGGCTTTATTATTTTTCGTTTTGCTTTTATTTATGTATGGTTTCTTGTTCTTTCTTTCTTTAATTTTGTCCAGGGTCTCTGCTGTCATCCATGCCTTATTCTGGCGTTCTTTTTCCCTAGTGTTTCTTCGCATGTCTCTTTCCATATATCTTTTACCTGTTTCCAATGATATTTTATATTTATTGTATTTTCTAGTTGTTGGAGGACTTGGTATTTGTTTGATATTGTGACAGCGAATTTATCTTTAATTCCTTGCGCTTTAACAAGTATAGGGAATATGGTGTTAATGACCATAAATTTTACATACCTTCAGCACATGATTTTTGTGGTAATGTGGTCGTTATTACGCCCGTGCCGCTTTACTTTCCCAGAAAATAATCCGGTACCCATTTAAGGCTGGGTGAACACGGAAACCGTCGGTTGAGATCGAATCCTACCCCATGTCCTTTTAAGTCCAGTTCACTAACGTTACGTTACACTGAGCTATCGCGGCTCCCATGTATATATATATATATAGTAGAATATATTGTTAGACAACACAAAGAACAATTGAGGCAGCTGACAGGTGGCTTATCAGAAGAATGCAACGAATTCCATTGACAGCAAACATTACAAATTAAGAATGTTACGTTCACCAGCTTTCACCTCAGGCGAAGTCCCTAGAGACAAGGTAATGAATTATGCGTGTTAATCCATTTTTCCCTGACAGCCGTGTGCACAGGGGTCTCTCGCTTTACAGAAAGATAACTCCGTCTTCAGAGGAACTCATACATTTTTCGTCGATGAGTAATTGACGCTTCAAGCCGGGTCTCCCTGCTGAGACCCCGTGTGGTTGTCGCAGAGAGAAATTATAAATTAAAATTCCAACTGGTTCAGCCGCGATTTGAACTCACAACCTCTCTGTCTCAAGGCCGGCAACTTGCCTTGAGCCCAACCAGTTCTCCGAATGTTTAACATGAGGTGGAGAATAAAGAAATATCATCAAAATCATAAGAAAGATAATCTGCAATTATTGGGCGTGTCATGCGAAAAGGGATTGAGAATACTAACTATAACAACAGGCGGAATGAAAGTATGGAAATTGAAGAAGGAATGGAAAAAAAGTGCAGTGGAAAACCGAGCGAGAAAATATATTGAACAGCTTATCCAGATGGTTTAAGAAAAGACCATCAACTGAAATTATGACATGCATGAAGGACCGAATGATTTTGAGAGAGATGATCACCTTCGCCAACCGGCATGGCGCATGATGACGATTGTGTGTATTTGTATGAATATATATATATATATATATACATGTATATATATATATATATATATATATATATATATATATATATATGAGCCCCGTCACGCCAAGTGGTGTAAAGGAATATGGTGTTAGTGACCATAATTTTTACAGACCTTCAGCACCATGATTTTTGGGGTAATGTGGTCGGTATTACGCCCGTGCCGGTTTCATCATCAGCAAGTACCGGGCCTACTGGCGTAGGTGATCATGTCTCTCAACAACTTTCGATTTCGGCAGCTATTTATCATCTTTGTTGTTGACCTTCTGCCAAGCCATTCTCTTAAGCTGTCTATTATATTTTCTCTTTGCTTCCCTCTATCTCTTCGTCCCTCAATTTTTCCAGTTGTTACAATATATTCCAGTTGTTCTCTTCTCATTACATGGCCAAAAAATGATGATTGTTTCTTCCTAATATTGGAAATTAGCTCTCTTTTTGCTTTGACCTCTCTCAGAACATCTTCATTTCTCTTCTTAGCTGTCCATGATATTCTCAACATTCTTCTGTAAAACTACATTTCTACAGACTTCAGTGATTTTCTTGTCTGTTGTCCTATTGTCCATGATTCACATCCATATGTTAAGACTGGCTCTACGTAACATTTAAGAACTCTTTTTCTTGCTTCTATTGTCAAAAATCGTGCCGGTTTACTTTCCCAGGAAAAAAATCCGGTACCCATTTAAGGCTGAATGAACCCGGAAACCGTTGATCAGGATCGAACCCCCGACCTCTTGTTCTTTGTAATCTATTTCACTAACCACTGAACTATCACGGCTCTTACATACACACGTACATAATTATAAATACACACACACACAAACATAATTTTATATATATATATATATATATATATATATATATATATATATATATATATATATATATATATATATATATATGTGTGTACAGTTAAGATGTTTATAGTGAGCTGCGGTACAGTGATGGCTAGTGAACTGGTCTGGAATGTCCACTTTGATCCCACAACGACTTCTAGATTCAACCAGTCTAAAATAAATGGGTACCGCAATTTTTCTGGGAAATAAAGACAACGCATGCGTGATACCGGCCATAAAACCGAAAAGTGTGTCTGTGGGCAATCGTAATATAACAATATGTTCTATACGTCAATAGGAGAGAATGGTTGTTTTCTTTCTTTTTTTTTTTTCTTTCTTTTTTCTTTCTTTTCTTTCTCTCTTCTTTCTTTCTTTTTTCTTTCTTTCTTCTTTTCTTTCGTTATATCTTTCTTTGTTTTCTTTCTTTCTTATTCCTCTATGATGATTTATTTTAACAATTTACATTGATAATGTAAAAAAAAAAAAATGAAGGACTCAGCCTTAATAGCAAAAAGATAAAACTAATGGTAGCAACAAAGGAAAAGACATCACCTCAGTGCAAAATAAAGACAAGTGGAACAATATTAAAACAGGTAAATGAATTTAAATATTTGGGAACTTTGTTAACCTCAGAAGGAAGATGTACAAAAGAGGTGATATGCAGAATGGCTCAGGCAAAAGCAGCTTTCCAAAAAATGAGGAAGATACTATGCAATCCATTTTTGAAAATGGAAACAAGAAAAAAGAGTTCTTAAATGTTATGTAGAGACAGTCTTAACATATGGATGTGAATCATGGGCAATAGGACAACAAACAAGAAAATCACTGGAGTCTGTAGAAATGTGGTTTTACAGAAGAATGTTGAGAATACCATGCACAGAAGAGTAATGAAGATGTTCTGAGAGAGGTCAAAGCAAAAAGAGAGCTAATTTCCAATGTTAGGAAGAAACAATCATCATTTTTTGGCCATGTAATGAGAAGAGAACAACTGGAATATATTGTAACAACTGGAAAAATTGAGGGACGAAGAGATAGAGGGGAGCAAAGAGAAAATATAACAGACAGCTTAAGAGAATGGCTTGGCAGAAGGTCAAAAACATAAATGATAGTTGACTGTCGAGATCGAAAGTTGTGGAGAGACATGATCACCTACGCCAGCAGGCGCGGTATTTGATGATTATGAATGTAAAAAAAAATGAAACAAAAAAAAAAAAAATGAAGTTATAAGATTTACAAAACGTGGCCGCCAAAGTCGATGATGGAGTCAATGAACAAATAATCACATATAAACTCTATGTTACATCTTTCTATATTTTTGCACACAAAGGCACGATTGCATATACATATTTATATGTGTAATTTAATATCTATTACCCTGTATTAATGATAAGTTATAAAAATTCATTCAATTCAACATTTCATCATCATCATCATGTGCCATACCGGTTGGCGTAGGCGATTATGTCCTTCCAATTTTCTATCCACTTGCACATCG